>JAWPHD010001437.1:0-170000 GCA_037043455.1 Cyrtodaria siliqua | reverse complement strand
CATTAGAAAAAAAAGGTTGTACACCTGCGTATGCATAACTTTATTCTTAGTCTGGCTATTTAATGTATGACCTAATTTCTTTAACACTCGTATACTTAAATTCAATGACACGTTAAAGTAGGACGACATATGTTATCTGTAATAAACATTGAACTCGTATTCGTGTAGTACAATAGCTGCGTCGTTCAATGTGTATCGTTGTTGTACGGTTTACTTATTGATTTTAAAATGCCTCTCTGTTTCTGCTACACGAGTCTGAACGATACAGATATACCGTCAGGGTTTGAAGATCGTTTGTCAACATGCGTTTCAGACGTCCTTTCTAAACCTGTCGAGGTAAGATACTAAATTATTACATTTAACCACTTGGGTGTACTCAGTATATCTATTCTGTGTTACTGGCCCTGCACGTTAGTAATGTATGTTAATTATATCCTCCTCATGCATAGTTAAAATAAATACATGACATATATATATAAACGTACTATATTGTTCTATATATATAGATTAAAAGTTAAACAACAATTAACATTGTACTGTACTGTAGTATTGTTAAGGTATTATTTCAAACGTGTTATTACGTACAATTCATGCAATTACTACTGCTGCTGCTGCTACTACTACTACTACTACTACTACTATTGCTGCTGCTGCTGCTACTACTACTACTACCACTGTTGCTGCTGCCGCTGCTACTACTTCTTCTACTGCTGCTGCTGCTGCTGCTGCTGCTGCTGCTGCTGTTACTACTACTGCTATTGCTACTTCTACTACTACAACAACTACTGCTGCTGCTGCTACCACTATTACTGCTACTACTACTGCTACTGCTGCTACTACTACTACTACTACTACTACTACTGGTGGTGGTGTATGTTCTCACACATATCAACTGTAAATCTTAATTGTAAAATACCAGTTCAAATTAGACTTTTGAATATTAATCAAGTCTGATGGTAATCTTAATTACAAACATATTGAGGCTTCACTTTCAAGTAGGAAATGCCAAGCCAACTTAATTGTTTGTTCCTGTACGTGTGAAAGCCTTTTCCTATAACATATGCTTTGTTTGTCACCTTCAATTCATAGTTGTTATATGTCATAACTTTGTTTATTGTTTGTCTATTCATAATTTACAGCTAATTGTTTGTAATGATAATAACTCAAACACCAAGCCAACAGTGTCAAAGCTTTTACTTTCAGCATTTAAGATGTGGAATTTAGTATTCAAAAACATAAGGAATTACAATACGGATTTAGGATAAAGAATTGGAAAGAGTTAGTTGACTGCAATAGTTAGGAGTGCATAGTCAATGTTTGTAACTACCAAGCAGATTGGAATTGTCAGATTACTGTAACTCGTTTAAATATTTTAAATATATGTTTTGGACAATTTTACAATTAACTTGTGCACCAGTGAATTCATAAAAATTGTGGACTTTTAAATCAAGTGGACATTACCGCTGTAAAACTGTTCATAGTGACTATTGATAGGATTGGTTCAACCTGTGTTCCTATTCGAACTGTGTTCCCAGTAATGAAGTCTTGAAATCTAATACATTAACATCTTATATCGGCAGATTACTTTGAAATAGTGTAATTTTGACAGGCACTACCTTTACTTTGGTTATCAATATACATATATATATATATACATATTTATATGTGTGTCACATTTGGTGTACATTCGAACTGGTTTCCCATAATGTAGTTTAACTACCATTACATAGGCTATCAATATAAACTGTGTTTTAAATATTATCTGTGTGCTATTTTAATGTCAATAAATATACATAAACATTATGTGAGCCTTCTGTGTGACAAAATCTACAATTCCTCCACAACGCCAAGCATATGTGTAAACGAGCTTCAAATTCACTATTAACATAACAAAGACTCGTCACACTACACTTCGACGGCATAAAACTTCTGATGATGCTGCCGCTACGACATTTATGCTACTCACTACTGTTATAACTACTACTCTCGCTGCTGCTACTACTATCACGACTACTACTACTTTGACTATTACTGCTGCTGCTACTGCTTCTAATGCTACTATTAATTCTACTTCTACTAGTTTTAATATTTTACTACTACTTCTACTGCTGCTGCTGATGCTTCTGCGGCTGCTACTGCTATTACTACATTTTGTTCTTTTAATATTTCTGCTTGTAGTACTGGTTCTATTAATTCTATTTCTACTACTATTACTACAACGACAACTATAAGTCTTCTACTAATAAAACAACAACACATTATATTTCTACTGTTTGTATGCTACTACTACTACTACTATTACTTCTATTGTTACAGATAACCGACTATTGAAAATCCAAGACGGTAGCACTATTTTTAACCCGTTTGTGTTCGTGATGTCACTTTCCTTGCTTCTTATCAGCTTTGTAATTGTTGTTTGTGAAAGCTTCATTTCATGTTCGACTGGTATACATACGTTTATCTTCGTTTATTTGTTTTTCACTTTTCAGAGAATAAGCGTGATAATGAATTCCGGATCACGTATATGTAAGGCAGGGATCAGCACGGAGCCAGCATTCATTTTACAAATCCGCTCAATTGCAGTGTTTGATGAAAAAAGAAATCCAGATTATTTTCCAAGATTCTTTGAATTTCTGACAAAGGAACTAAGCATACCAGCAAACAGGTAAGCTATGGCTATGGTCTTGTTTGACGTATATTGAATTGAATTGGGTTTTAAGGCACACCAACACATGACAGGTTAAATGGCGCCTAACAGGAATGAACGTGCCAGGCTCATTCTCCATTTACATCAAAATAAAATATGGAGAATGGGCCTAGAACTTTCTAACGCAACATTATCGTTTTGCATATCTAAGTTCTGCGATGGACACTTGTTTCAAAAGAATATGGAAAACAATACATATTGAACAAAATAAATTTAACACAGTCATACAATGCATGTCAATTCCATAGGCGAGATATGTTCGGGGTCAATGATAAAGTGACATAGACATGCCAATAAGTCATTTGTTAACACAATCGGTGATAACAAATAAAGCAGATACGTTGGGAACATACATTTACTTCTGACCGTTCCAAGGTGGTAGCATTATTGTCAACCCGTTCTTTTTGTGATGTCATATGCATTACTTCATCTTAACATTTTAATTGTTGTTTGTTTTGTCAATTGTCAACACTTCTGTGTTTGTGATGTCGTTTGCATTTATTATTACTTTTGCCTTCTTGTTTGTCTGTTTGCGTGTTTGTTTCTGTGTTTTGTGGTTTACTGTCCTACTTGAATGCTACTTTCCATGTCCGATCTTTTTATATTTCTTAATAAATGTTTTTGGTTGACTACGTTCTGTGCAAGCAACAGTTTCTGTTCGACTTTTATACCTATTTTATTTCTGTATATTTATGTTATTACGTGCATACTTGTTTATATTAAACAAAACAAAACATTTTGAGTTGTATTTAAGACCGTTTGTCAACATATATTTTCTGTCAAAACTAAGTAAAATGACCGGTCATGTAATATGTTTAAGTGTTTAGAGATATGATCATTATTTATCATTTATTACCGGTAATAATGAGTTACAAGAGGACTTTCATTTGTTTTATGAAAAAATCACTAGTTTGTTATAACTGTTTAATAAGCAGTGAAAGAAACGTTTAACTTTAAGTTTTAGTCTTCAGCTAGTTGTGGCAAGATGACCCTAGTGGTTGGGGCTAACTCAGGAAAGAATCAATGACGGTGAATGCATTTACATCAGTTTAATGCAATTTTTAAAATATGTTAAATATAAATATACAATTATCTAAAAAAACAAGCGAATACACAGATGAAATATGAAAAGAATGTTCTCATGAACGTTTAAGACGTTAAGACGTTCTTAGTATTGTAACAAATACTGAATGTGTCGACTGATTATTTACGACACTAAAGTGTTGTTAAAGTTATAACAATGTTGATCTATGATCTAGCGCGATAACTGTGATGCGCGAGAGCTCATGAAGATGATGATGCGCGAATCCAATGGGTGATTGTCATCAAATGCCTTCTATAAGAGTAGATGACGCGATATGTATGATGATTAACCTCCACTGAGGTTATGGATGATGTTCCTCCAGTGAGGACTGATAACGGGCCCACCTCGTGTCCCGGTGGTTGTCGCTACTAGAACCTGGCCATGTTGCGCAGGTACGGGGACCGTCTCCACCGCTCTTAATGTTACGCGTGGAAGCTTAGCTCCACTCCGGAAGGCTTATATCCAAACCTGGATGGCTTATATCCAAACCTGGATGGCTTATATCCAATCCTGGATGGTTTATATGCAACCCTGGATGGCTTATATCCAATCCTGGATGGCTTAGGCTGTAATTATACATACGTTTTAGATGTCGGTTGATAAACATAACCATCTTGCATAATTATCATTACCCAAACAAATCATTATTTAATAAATATATGTAAGCTGTACTAATGATGAGTAGCAATGTATACATATTCTACAACGCCATGTATACGCCATGTACGTCGCTGTTAACCAATGCCCCTAATACATGTAATACACAACGTTATCAAATTCCTCGTATAATACACTCACTGAGTTATGCATGCACACATGTATGTCAACTAATGCCCATATTATACAACGCTATGCATACGCGTCGAACATTGATACTAGTCACTCATCTCATTGTTAACTAATGTTAACAATCGTGTATAACAGTCACTGAGTTATACGCCAACGTTAACTAATGCTCCTGTTATCCACTGTTATCAAATTAATGTTGTTTTACAATTAATGATCAATTACAATAATTACATCTAATAAAGTAACTTTAAAATCATATGCTAGTCTCAAGTTAAAGTTTGAGAAACATCAAAGCTAACCGGATGTCGTAACCGTCAACCAAGATGGCGCCGCCCACTGAATACAAATGTACGATAAAAGTTAATCAAATAATCACTGACCACATATTGCCTGTGAATGTTGCCGTCCAACTCCTGCTCCAAACAAAGCAACTGTCAAGCAATCCCGGCCAAAACTAGAAGACAATGGATTGTATAGCAAACGTTACGTCCAAACCATTATTTCCCCTGTTCAGTCCGTGGCAAACGTGGCTAAATCTGCAGTATTGAATCTACACGAAAGGACCCCTGCACAACTTTGCCTTTTAAGGAGATAGACCCATACTTTTACATGCATTATCACAAAACTAAACTTATTAAACGGCCCTTCCGGACGCCCCTTGGCGGGCACTTAAAATGTGCACGGTTTTCCATGTTACCTGGATATATCATGAACATTGTGAATTTGGTTCAACTAAACATTGAATTAGGGTGTAACTAACATGTGCTAACAAGAGTTATGTACGACCAATACGCTCTACCCGTGACATTTTGTGACACTAGTGGACTATGAATAATCGTTTTGAAAATGCATTAAAATTAAAATACTGTTGATGATAGATAGATACTTTTATTTCAAAATTCCAATAGGCTATAAAGCCCGTGAGGATACAAATACAAAGTATAACATGGTAGCAGTGCAGTAATTAGTACACATACATATATATATATGAAAACGGTAATTATATATTATATCACAATATAACTTTCATATCACAATATAACTTTCATATGTGTAATTGAGAAGGTGTTAACAACCGTACATAGAGATTTACATATTATTTACAATTTCATTTATTCATATACACACTCGTTATTCGAAAAAATACAGTTTTATTCTATATAACAGTACATTTCTTAATTTAAAAGCTTCATAAATAAATATACCTAATTTACGAATTCTAACTTTATTTGTTGAGTTAATTAATTCTATAAATTTAATCATGTTAGGACGTTTCCAAAAATATTTAGATATATATTGATTCCTTAACTCCGAAAATCGTTCACACTCTAATACAAAATGAAATTCATCTTCTAACACTCTACAAAGATCACACGTTCTCTCGTTAACAGGTATTCTAATAGGTTTAACCCATCTGCCATATTCAGTTTTTAATCTATGAGATGAAACTCTTAGTTTGGTAATTGATTGACAAAATTTGTACACACTTATATTTTCTAAATATGGCTGAATTTGAAAAATTGCAATACTGTTGTAGAAAACAGCTCTGCTTGAGCTCTGCAACCTATGATTCCAAATTTGAATAAAATGATCATTAAGTCTTTGTTTAATAACGGTAATAAATATCTTTTCATTTCAAACTCCTTGTTAGATCCATACATAATAAAAACCTAGTGAAGCTAATAAATGTTTAACAAGTGATGCCCAGTTAACTTTTTGTGGATACAATTCCAAATCACTTAACATCATATTATACACAATTTTAACATATTTTTGTTCCCTCAGTTGTAAAATGTTTAACCAATATTTTATAATATTGAGATATCTCTTAGTAATGAATGATGTTCTTCCCAACTCACAATATATGAAATCATTTTGTGTTGTCTTTTTAACCCCTAAAATCTTTTTACAAAACTGCAAATGGACTCGTTCAATAGGATTTGCTTGTATAAACCCCCAGATCTCACATGAATAGTTCAGAATTGGTGTAATTAACTTATCAAAAAGGTCCAATTTGTGTTTTGGTGAAATAAATGTAAATTTGTATAAGTATTTGTTCATTTTAAAAATTGCCTTTTGCGCTTGACCCGAAAGAGTATTTTGAGCTTCTGTAAAAGATCCACCAGTAGAAAAAACCATTCCTAAATAAGTAAACTTACTGACAATTTCTATCACTCTGTCTTCATAATAAAATGCTAAATTTCTTGACAACATTACCCCTTTTCTAAATATCATTACTTTTGTTTTTGTCGAATTAACTTTTAATTTCCATTTACTACAATAGTTTGATAAAATATTAAGACTTTCCTGTAACTCTTCGGGCGAATTAGCAAATATAACTATATCATCCGCATATAAAAGCATAAACATTTTAAACATATTGACATCTAATCTTTCTAGTCCACTAAGTAAGTATTCACTTTCAATATCGTTAAGAAACATGGAAAAAAGAAAAAGTGACAAACATTCGCGTTGCCTGACGCCTAACATGCAAAATAACTCATCACTTAAATTATTACAAAATTTTACTTTAGATTTAACACTTGTATACATCGATTTAATTATGTTAAGAATTTTCCCTCTAATTCCAAATTGGGTTAACTTGTACCATAAGTTATCGTTAACAACGTAATCGAATGCTTTGGTAAAATCGATAAATACACAATACAATTTTTCCCCCTGATTCAGTATATGCGTAATTAAACCATGTAAAACAAAATTGCTATCGACAGTACTCATACCCGACCTAAATCCCGCCTGTGCCTCAATGTATGATGTATGTCCGCTGACCAGGATGTGTAACTCGTGCATAGTTTGTCGATAGACTTATACGACATACTCATTACGTGGTCCCGCCTTAATTCCATTAAACGATGGGAAATCTTATATTAGCAGGATTTTATAACGGATATTTCGACAATAAAACACGTTAAAAAACGTGTTTTACTGAAAAAATGCGATAACCTGTTTAAAATTACATTTAAATGTCTTTAATTTTACAATATGCAGACTTTTTAAGCCGAAATTAAGGTTTTATTTGATAACCCAACCAACCTCGTTTTCGCTTCTTGGAGAAGGGTTTGGTTGAGGTATGGAAGTTAATACTCGGACCACGTAATATGAAGAGGATTATCTCTCCTGACTAGGAAGTGTAATTAACGTATAAGCCAGTAGATCCATAACAAGGAAATAAAGCTTCTTCTTTTTACGCTTTCATACAAATTACCAGGGGGTAACTTTATGTATTGCTAACGTGTTCTTTGGTTTATTAAATCTATTTCACATGTTAAAATAATTGTTTATTTTAGTATCACGTCTGTATCTTAAAATGTAATTATTTTTTTCTTATTTATTCCAGAATGACCATCGAGTGTGTAGATATCCAAGGCTACAATGCAATGAACGGAAAATAAATCTCTATAGATTTACTCGTTCCGATTGGATGCTTTAAAGAAATACTTTTATAATTTAGAAAACTGTGCTTTTAATTTAAGCTCTGTAGGCTTTTGCAATATTGATTAATTAACACTAGTTTGTATATTTGTTTTGTTATTTAAATAAAACACTTGTAGCTTTACGCTGTCGTTAGTTCAACTATTCGAACTCTCATATCTGAGCTGTTGACATATTAGTTTTACGATGCCAAGACGGCTTCGTGACTGAACTCGTCATCTGTTTATCTGTGTAGTTAAAAGCAAAATATTTAAATTTGATAAATGTCCTGTTTGCAATAAGACATAATCCATTGGAAAACTTTAATAAATGAGATCAATGATAATAGGCATATATGTAATGTATAATACACACCGGGATTAATGTATATTACCACATGCGCCTTAAAGTGACACACAGTTAGGTCAAAACAACCGTGTAAATAGAGGGAAATATGTCGGAAATAACACTGAAGATGTGTTTGTGTCATATATCACTCCTGGGGAATCTGTACGCATCGAGCACATGGTAGTACATTATAATCATATCGCTGTCATACACGCGTATATTCGTATCATATAAGCGCTCTCTTTCGTACTACAGCTATTCTACTGATGTAGACGTTAACTTTTAGTACTGTGATCCATCTACTTCGTAGCGTACAGACACAACTGAAGATAGTTTCCATTCCTTTAGTTTAAGTAGTTACCATTGTGTTGGCACGTGTATTTTGATACCCATACAGCTACAGTAATTGTTTTTCACAAACTTGATACTTTGATGGCGGCTGTAAAAAGTCTCCCCGTGCTACGAATCAGTAGTGTTATTTTTTACTGGTCCTTTGGGGACCATCGAGCCCAATATAGGTGGCTTTGAAGTAGAATACCGCTTAAGCCGGTGCTAGGGGGCGTGAGAAGTGTTGCTTCTTTCATTACTTCTCATGAACAGACTCAATAAAACCGAGACTGCTGCTTTATTCTCTTAATTGTGTTAGTTGCTCTCAAAGGATCACCTTTATCAGTACTTATTTATACATAATTTCTACAAGTTATGACAATGAAATGGAATAACTAGATACAAATAACACAATTTACGAAACTGAAATGTTCGGGACTCCAGCCGACTCTGCTAATGGATTTAAATATAAATTAAATTAAAGAAAAGGAAATATATTCAGAAACATGTAGGCACATTTACTGCAGAGCCTCGCCCGAGTGTTTCTATAATAATGGCCAAGTCCAAAGTCGAGAATGACAATTTGTTGGGCTTTTCTTGATACGTCGTTGACGATTAGACAACATGTGTATTGATTTGAATGCTATTCAATCTAATTCTTACAATGAACGAATCTAGCGTATTTGTCCGACGTGTCATGTGTGATGTTTGTGTTACTCAATTAATACATGGATCACACAGGCCTCTTGATATTAATAATGCAATTATACGTATACATGAACTGACAAACTACACTGGTCGGTTAAAGTAGCTATTCCACCAAAAACAGCCAAATTTTACAACAGATGTACACCGATTCTAAACCTACTGACGACGATATATATATATACGATTATATATATATAATTTAACTATTTTGAGAATCCAAACTCTATAGACACAATATAAACTATTTTATCAAGCCAGGCCAAACCCCAATCTCATTAAAATCAGACTCTTTATCACGCTACGATTCTCAGGAGAGTATCAAAGCGAAATTAGGATATGATTTTAATGAGATTGGACCAAACCCCAACATTGGAGCGTTGAATTAAGAGTTACCAACTCATTAGTTCATTTTACGCATATTCAATCACGGGTATTTAAAAAACCATTCAGAAAACCTATACTTTTAATCGTCACATATGCATTATTATATTTCCTGAACACCTGGCTAGAGTTTTGATAAACGATTTTGTAGCGTAATTTTGCCGCTAACGAAATTGCCATTTATCATGTGGATTTAAGGTAAAACATATGTATTATTAATGTAGGTAGTGTTTACAAGAGAATAAAGTTATGTGCTAGAATCGTTCATTATAAGGTTGAATGTCATTCAAATCGATGCTTATTGAATCACCAACGTCGCCAGAAACATTGTCATGATCGACTTCGGACGTGGACATGATTATGGAATAATGTCATTGACGTGCACTAGGCAACCCATCGGGAAGGTATATTACACATAAGCATCATATGTATTTATAAACATGTTTCTAGATTTTATTCCTCCCCCACTCCTACTCCCTCATCCCGCCCCTATGTTTTCTGGATACATTGCCCGTACATTATGAGATGTTGAGTCTGAGAATCTGAGGATTTGAGTCTGATGGTATTGTTAAAATCAAACAATATCAATACGAGGTGTCAACGCAACACTGTCGTATATTCTTTATTTCTTTATATGTAGTTACAATAGTGTTGCGTTTAACCCTCAATTACCGGTTAAAATCAACCAGGATTACCAGTGGGTGTACGAATAATAGTGCTTATGGTTTTATTATCATCTAGTTTGTGAGAGGATATATCATGGCGGGGACTTCTTTATTTACACTGTATCGTTTTAATGGGATGACGATACGATAAGTGTGACGTGTGGTGCACCTTAGAAACTGTTTTAAACACCTAGCGGTCTTTCTTGCCTCCGATCGTTCCAAGGTGTTAGCACTATTTTCAACCATTTTGTGTTTGTGATGTTATATACTTTGCCTTTTTTCAAGAAACTAACCCGCCAAATATCGACAATTACATTTATCAAAACTCTATCCAGGTGTTCAGGTCATATAATAATGTATATGCGCCGATTAAAAGAATATGTTTATGAGCGGATTTTTAAAATGAGTTTGTAACTCTTAATTCGACGCTTCAGTTTTGGGGTTTGGTGTGACTGGTCAAGCCGTTTATATTGTGTCTATAAACTTCGAATTCTCAAAATTTGTAAGTTATACTCGTATATATATTCTCGTCAGTAGCTTTAGAAACAGTGTGCATTAGTTGTAAAAGTTGACTGTTGTTGGCGGGATAGCTACTTTCATCGTTGTAATTGTTGTTTGTTTCTATGCGTGTTTTTGCCTGACTGTGGACCTTGAATGCTACATTTCCGTTTCGACGTTTATTTCTAGAATTTATATTATGTAGCGACCACAGAACTATGAATCTACCTGCTTGAAAAGTAGGTCGATTAGAAGGCAGGACTCCAGTACATTCGGCGAGGTTTCGATAGACCTGAAGCAATGCAATGATCCGGTAAAATATCAAATTCGTGCTATTGAAAGGTTTCCATGTTGATTTACGACCCGTCAGATATATTTTTGTTTCGTTATTTTGTATTTGTTTAGGTAAAATAGTTGCTTCTGTTTATCTTTCTCCCCAACCTCCCATTCATTTACACACACGTGTGCTGTAAACGTATTGAGGACAATTGGATGGTGGGGCCCTCGACTATTATACAGACGTGACTGAAAGGCGTTTCGATAACAAGAGGTCGAAAGGTTACTCTGTCAAATGTAAATTCCATATAATATGTATTTAGGTCAGGTAATCATTCAAATTGTCAAATTAAAAGAAATATAAAAAGATCGGACAGTGAAGTTATGCTGTTAATGAATAATCAATGAATATACAATGCGAAATGGTCTGACAATATTATATGGTGGATTAATTGATAAAGGTAAAACCACTAAGAAATTAACATTAATGAAAGCAGTCAATATCAAAAGCACTGGAAAAAAAAGTATATCCATGGAAATTGCCAATGAGAAAGGCTGTAACGATGGTTCCAAACATTGCGTTGACATTAAGAAACTTGCTCCAAGCACGATTTTCCTTTAGTAGATGTTCTTAGTATAGTTCGTCTCTTTCGTGTCTAAGTCTTGGCTGTGCTGATTTATTGGGTATTTCACATAGCTTGAACACAAAAATCATGGCCCGATTTGTCAGTCCGTCATTGTCGTCTGTTTGTTCATCCTCGGGATTAGAATCTTCTTTGTCTAAAACATAAATAGTGATAAACAAACCTGAAGAAGTATATAGATGAACATTTCTTTATTATAAATGAACTCCTAATAATTTGTAGATTTTTTATTCATACTCCTCAAAGTGAATTCAGAATGACAGTAAAACATAATGCTATATCACATCAATGCACATACTAATGTTGAGTAGGCTTTTTATTCTACAGAAAAAACACCAGGGTGTTACATGTATCCTATTAAGACAAGTAATTCATTGACCATGACCTCACAAAAGAGGCTTAAACATCCGTCTAATGTTAATCGCTGTTTAGAGTCCTGCTGGTCTAATCGAAATGTATTTCTATATAATGTATACACAGTTTATTGCAAGGAGTTCAATAAATGCTTGTCTACACTTTATTTGGTTTAATATAAAAGTAACAACAGCATAATCAGTCAATGTTCTAGTGAACGATCGAACGGTCTCATAGAATTACACATAACATGCTAAAGACCGCCAGCACTACGTGGAACATAGTTTTAATTAATTCATTAGTATTTGTAAACCTAGCAATTGGTAGGTGCTCGGCCATTAATGTGTATATCATGTTCATCTTGATCTGAATACTACTGTGCATTTCAGAGTGTCTAGACATCAAATAGGAATCGAGCTTTTTTTATATTAATTTCTATATGGTTTCAAACCTGATATGGTTAGATATAATGTAAACAGACACTCCTGGGTCCGTTTGCAATAGTGCCGTAGCCATTCGCAAAGCTAAACATTCATTTTGACCCCACATGTTTACATTGTTATTGTATTGACAGCTGAAAACCAAAATGGCGGATGGAACATTCCATTTATCTAGAGTAGGATGAATAAAAAAATTGTTTGACCAAAGAGATGTAAATAACAAAATATAAACGCGGAATGCTATTTATCTACCTTTTATTTGATAACTATAATGGTTTTCTATTAAATAAAAGTAAAGTACGATCGATTGTTGGAGGTGCTGAACATAGAACAGCAACACAGTCTACGGTTTACTTGTTACATCCGAACCCTGAAAACAGTCATGCGCAGACGACAAATAGCTTAGTCTGGATCATCTGCGACGCTTGCTTATTTTCAAGACAAACGTCTAGAACAGTTCTTCTAAACACAGTTTGACTTTTGCCGAGATTTTGGTATCGTTTCTGATTGGATGAGACAGAAACACCTGCTGTCCAAGATAAACAGAAAGGCAGAAAGACAATAAAACTATAAATAAACAATGAGGGAAATTCATCATTATATCGACGATCTAAATGCGGATGGTCAGAAATACTGTAATAAAAAAAAAAAAAATTACGGTCAAGTGCTTCCGGTTTCAAAAGTGTTTCTGTACAAACGGTCAAGACGTTTGTATTAACAGTCAAGCGTCGAATGTGATCAAGACTACAAATAGCTAAAACATAACGCCATGTTGTTTTATTATTACAATGGGGGTTTAAAATGAATTTCTTGGTGATGCTTAGCGGATGGTTAGGCACGATTGTAAACAGATCCAGGAGCGTCTGTCTTCATTATATATAACCATATCAGGTATGGAAACATATAGCAATTAATAAAAATACATCGATTCATATTCATATTTGACGTCTAGGCACCCTGAAATGCACAGTAGTAATCTTACCGAAAACAGGCGTTATAGCAGGAGGGGTTCTGTAAGTGGCAATTGAATCTGAATCGGCATCGTACTGATCCTTCGTCCACCACGTTAATCCCTTATAAAGGTGAATAGATGTTATAAATAAATTAAATCAAATAAATACAAATGCGACACATTACTCTTTGGTAGCTAGTTCTCGATAGGAGCGACCGGATTTTTATTAATTATTAAAATCGAATTAAAGAATGTTACTAATGTACGTTCTCGTAATGCCTTAGTAGTTGAGGTATCGTATAAACGCCACAAGGATGTTTTGCCTTGATGTAAACTGACGCAACAGACATACATATTACACAGATGCTGGTTGAGTAGTGACGATTACTATGGTTGTGTAGAGGAAATGTGACCCTTGACATTACGGGTCATGTATGAAAACGTAATGCAGAATACCAGTTACGTCTAAACAAATCCCATGCCCACAAAACAGTCACATTGCATGTCAACACAACTTAACATAATATTAAGGTTTTATATGACAACGGCGGAAATCAATGAATATAAAGGAAATAACATGCATGTACAATATTTAAAGAAGTAATATTGGTCAGTAGTTGCCAATGAAGAGCTTCAAAAGAATAATATCTCCATATTTCAAGGTAGCCAACTTTATCTAGAGTTCTTCATCTGTCCACCAGACAAACCGGGCAGTTACCTTTGCTTCGGATTCCAGGTACCAATTGCAAACATGAAGTCATTTCCACCGACCTCCATACCTAAAGTGTCTGAAAGTAGGTACACACGTCGAACAGGAAATGCAGAATTCACAGAACACAGTCAAATTGGAAATTTCGCGTCCCCATAACCTATAATTGGATGAGGTCAAACAACCATATATACCATTTAAATATGCGAAAAATTATACTTATCCGATTCTGGGACGCACCTAACCTCACACTTACCCTTTTTCAATCCAATTAAACGGGACAGTGTACATAAATGAAATCATGACATGATATCCTTTAACAAACTAGACAATGTAAATAGGCGATACAAATATAACACATATACGATCATGTATATATATATGAGCATAAAAGCAAATAAAAGCCACCAAGGATGTTTGCAGATCTGCAAGAGATTAAACTGTTAATAGTTGGACCTTCCAACAATAAACAGTTCCCGTTCGGTTGCAGACTTCCGAATTTTAGGCCATATATCCATGGTAAATAACGTGCTGGCCGATTTGAATACAGATGTTAATGAACTCATGATGGCCGACAACATGGCCTACATCAGCAGCCCTCGCAAACCTGTGATATAATTTTAATTGAACGAGTCAAAATAAGTTAAAAGGATTTAAAAATATGTTTTCATGTTCGGCAACAGAAATACATGAGAGATATATGGATAAACAAATGGCATAATGATTTGATACTGCCTGACGCTTAATGATGGGATTGATCATGCCGTTTCGTGAATGCAGCAAAGGCATGATCGAATTATCAAAATCGATAAAAGGAAATGAACACTGAAAGAAGGCTCAGTTAAGTGTATCAAGCGTTCAGTATTTACATTATAACTTAGATTAGATCATGGCGGTGGTTTCTTTATTTACACTGTCCTGTTTTAATAGGATGACAGTAGGGTAAGTGTGAGGTTTGGTGCACCCTAGAACCGGTTTAAACCCCCAGTGGCCTACTCTGCCAATGACCGTTCCAAGGCGGTAGCCCTATTGTTAACCCTTTTGTGTTGTGATGTCGTTTGCATTTATTATTACTTTTGCCTTCTCATTTGTCTGTTTGCGTGTTTGTTTCTGTGTTTTGTGGTTGACTGCCCTCCTTGAATGCAGCTTTCCCTGTCCGATCTTTTTATATTTCTTTAGAGATGTTGCAAAAGGTAACGCGTTAGATGGGGTCTACGAGAGGTGTTCAGCTTATAATTGAACACTTTTGTTTAAGATGTAATTATTCAGCGGAAGTGATTACCATAAAAATGCGTGATTTAATGATGTGAAACTGTCATTTAGAACGTATGCATTTACAAATAATCTCCAATTTCACGCGGTTCGTTTTAACTTACTTTTGAATTAGGTGTACACTATTTTCCAATTTTAAACCTATGTGTTTCTGTTGCCGTGGAGTTTAACCTTAAACCAAATAATTCCACTAAATGCATATCATAATTATTTAAAACTGTGTTTATAATTTAAATATGATCGTATGTTTTATTTTATGACAAAAATATAGATGTTGAATTAAAATCTCGACTTTTTACCGCAATATTAAGAAATTGACAGATAATAGGACAGTTTGCTCGTATGTTTCTGATAATTTTACAAATTAACCAAAATAACTATTTTAATCATATTTTGTGATATAAAAAAATGAAAAGTGCTCGGCCGTTTCCAAAGGTCCATTATTAAACTCTTATTTTATTGTTGACGTATATCATATACCTTATAAAGATATCTTTCATTGATATTATTTTTATCATTATTTGCAAATTTGTGTGTTTTGCCCCTAAATTTTAAGTTATATATTTTTTCTAACTTTTCTTTTAAGAAACTTATGAAATTTGTTGTTTTTTATAGCGGAGAAAATCGCAAAAATGCCTGCAGTTGATGTTTCGAACTAGAAGCTTTCGTAAATTTAATCATTTTCATAGTTGAATTTCATGTTAATTTTCGCTGAAATCTTGAAAGTCGACAAATTTCAAAATAATGCATATTACACTTTTTTTACGTTCAGACATGGACATATCAGAATACTATAACCTTACAATACACGACATTTGTCTTAAAAGTTGTTTTGCAGTTATTTTTATAATTGAAGATTTTTTCTTCAAATGTCATTCCCTTTTTTCAAAAAAACGGATGCAGCAACATTAGAAAGCACATAATAGTGCATGTCATAATGTATCGAAGGAATCATTAGTCTTGACATTAAAATCAACAAATTCGGCGAGAATATCAAGATAGTTGATTCAGTTACACAACGAAAGTGTTCAATTATAACTTGAACACCTCTCGTATTTATCTAATTTAGAACGCTTGTATACCGCTAGAACGTGTTTAAATAATGTGCAAGTATAATTACCTATTCCAGTTAATATCAGGGCTCCTATCAAATGACAGTTTGAAATGTCTCCGTGAAAATAACTGCTGCAAGACCACCTAAAACAGTGAGCGTATATATATAGCAGGTGCAAGGTCACCTAAAACAGTCAGCGTATATATATATATAACAGTTGAAAGAGCACTTGAAACAGTGATCTTATACATATATCAGTTGCAAGAGCACCTCAAACTGTGGGCGTATATTTATAACAGTTGCAAGACCACCTAAAACAGTGAGCGTATAAGTATAACAGTAGCAAGACGACCTTAAACAGTGAGAGCATGACTATAACAGTTGCAAGTGCAATTAAAACTATGAGCGTATAAATAGTTGCCAGACCACCTAAAATAGTGGGCGCATAAATATAACAGTTGCCAGTCCACATAAAACAGTGAACGCATCAATATAACAGTTGCAAGACCACATTAAACCGTGAACGCATCAATATAACAGTTGCAAGACCAACAGAAACAGTGAGCGCATGCATGTAACAGTTGCAAAACCACCTAAAATAGTGAGCGCAAGAATAGATCATCTGCAAGCCCACATAAAACCGTGAACGTATAAATATAACAGTAGAAAAAACACCTAAAATATTGAAAGCATGAATAGAACAGTTGCAAGATCACCCAAAACAGTAAACGCGTGAAAATAACAGTTTCAAAAGCATCTGAAACATTGAGAAGTATAGGTGCATGCTTCTAATTACCAGCGGTTATATACTGAAAGGAAAAAGAAACGCATAATCAAAATATTGCCTATACTACACTATTATATACACATAATCCCACGTAATATTCTAGATATATCCCAAGTGTTTTGCAAAAGAAGGGGCTATAGCTAATTACAAGATTTCAAGATTCAAGATTCTTTATTAAGTAACGTAAACATTACAATGTTTCTTGTTACGTGATACAATGAATAATATTATATACAACAGTCAGTCGTGATAAGTATGTGCATAGACATAAAGGCAATGAGCAAAACATTGATTTATACGAAAAAGATATACAAACATATATTGAAAGTGAGGTTGTACTAAGTACATTGAAAAAAACTAGAACAATGCAATGTGTATGTATGTACATATATACATATTGAAATATCATGAAGAACGTTAAAGCATATAGATGTGCAAAAGATGGTGTAGTATTTACTTTAAGTGAGATTTACAGTACATTTTCATGACGTTTAACTATGTTTTGTCGAATAATTGTCGCTTGATATACAAATTTACAAAGTTTTGAGATAACAGAAAAACTAACAGACTGCATTAGCTCAATAAATTTAAAAACGCTTGGTCTAACAAAGTAACGTGATTTAATATATTGTTTTCGAATGTCAGTGTATGCTAGACATATACAAATAAAGTGGTATTCGTCTTCTAGATCACCAGAATTACAAATTAAACAGTAGCGTTGATCATGGTCGATTCTGTTAATACCATAACGACCTGTTTCAATCCGCAGTTGATGCGAAGACAGTCTTACCTTAGTAAGTGCAATACGAAATTTCTGTGGTATTTTATCTAGATAATACACATAATTGAAAGTGGTCTTAAATAATCTGTATGTACACAAAGATCGACTGTTATTAACAGTAGTATACCATGATTAACAAATTGATCGATTATTCTTTGCTTGAACAAAAGATGAAAAGTAAGTAAATTAACAGAAACCCAATTAGTTTTACCCCTATGACAGTCGAATGTTAATGACTTGTACAAATGTTGTAAAATGATATTGTCAGATCTAACAATTTTGCACCAATACTTAACAATACGGACATATCTATTAACATACATAGGATATCTACATAACTCACCATATATAGCAGCATTACAAGTAGATTGCTTTACATGCAACAAAGATTTAAGGAACTTTAGGTGAATTCTTTCAATTTCTTTACGTTTACTAAATCCCCATATTTCACAAGCATAATTTAGTATAGAGCTAACGAAGGCATCAAATAGCTGACATATTGTACTAGGTTTCAGTGAATAGTTACGTATAGTAAAGACATTTTCTATAGTTTATTCTGCATAACAGATTTTCTTTAAACTTTTTGTACAGTAAGTCTGATATATATATAGACAGAAAAGGCAAAAATAATGGTAGGTCACCATGATTGTTAAAATTTTAAAAAATAATTTGTAATGCCACCGTCATGTCAATCTGTCTAAAAAGTTGAGATGTCCATGAAATAGCTAAATAAGATATTTTTGAAGTCTAATCATTTATTCATTGGTCACAATTCTGCTAAAAAATGTATTAAAGTAAAGAACATTTAATTACAATAACATTTAAAGCTCATCTTTATGTAAAACCTATATTTTTTACAAAATCTGTTGAGACCATTACCACAATTTATGCACAAATTAGCCCATAATGATACAATTTCCTTTTTTTTTTTTGTATGTTCCCAATAATAGATTTTTTTTAAACTTTCTAAGCACATAGTTTAACATATATAAAAACAAAATGTGCAATAAAAATGATAGGTCCCCATGCTTGCTTAGAAAAAGAATTTGAAACCCTACCCCTATGCTAAAAGGCCAAGTTTTGTACGAAATTATATAGAAATGGTATATTTTCCTTTTTTGTTATGTTACTAATAACAGAATTTGTTCAAAGTTCCTAGGCACTTATTTGAACATATATATAGACAATATATTCATTTATTACAATATAGGTCACCATGCATATTGAGATTTAATATTGGTTTTTGGAACCGTACCATTATGCTCAACTTTTTAATTTTGTCGGAATTTTTACAAAATGCTATATTTTACCTATTTTATGTATCTAATAATAAGCCTTTATTTAAATAAAGACAATAAAAAAATAAAAAAATAAAAAAAAGACAAAAAGTACAACTAGACATCAAAAGCAACATTCCTGTAAATTTGTAGGAAAATCCATCCAATAGTTTTAGAAGAGAAGTCGCCCAAAAAAGTTGCGCATGGAAAACTACAGCAAATGCCTTTAACAAGTAAAGTATTTAGTGCTTTTAAACCTTTACCAGCTAATGTTTCTTGGTTTAAATTATAATTACCTGTATAATTAAAGACAGTACCAAGATAATTGAAATTGTCTACCGTTTCCATTGGTATATTATCGTAAGTCCATTTTTCGTCATTTTTGATTGCACCTCGTTTTCTAAAAACAACAATTTTACTTTTATCAGGATTTACTTGTAGTCCCCAATTACTGCAATAAGAATGTAGAAGATCTAAACTTTTTTGGAGGTCATTGGGTGATTTACCTACTATCACCATGTCATCTGCAAATAACATAAGAATAAAAGCAATATCATCAAGATTTATACCAGAATTAACATCATTTATTAAAAATAGTTCTATATCTTCTAGAAATAGTGAAAATAATATCGGAGACATTACCTCCCCTTGTATTAAGCCAACCGAGCACTCAAAATAGTCTGAATATGTTTTACATCCTCTCACGCGGGCTTTAACTTTAGAATACATATCACGAATAAGTCGTAGAAGTTAAGTTTACCCATTAAACCTAAGTGATACAGTTTATACCAGAGCCCGTTGCGATAAATACTATCAAATGCCTTTATAAAATCTATGAAGCCACACGCTAGGCGACCATTTTCATTAAGGATTTTACTAACAATGGCATTTAGCACAAATATTGCATCAGTAGTAGAGCGATGTTTTCTTAAACCAAATTGAGCATCGCTTATAACATTATTTCCTTCGGCTCAGTCCGACACCCTTTTATTTAAAATACCAGTAAATATTTTTGAGAAACAGCTAACAAGGGTAATACCTCTATAATTGTTAACGTTACTTGGGTCTTTTTTCTTAAATAGCGGGACTAAAATACCTTCCATCCATTGCTCTGGGAATAGTCCTGTATTTAAAATACCATTAAAAATATCTACTAGATGTGATAATAGAATATCTGATGCTTCTATCAAATATTCGTTAAGCAGTTGATCACCTGCAAATGATTTGGTTTTTTTAAAATTGTGTATAATAAATTCTATTTCACGCACAGTTATTGGTGCATCTAGCTCATCAAAAATACCATCATTGTCGTCAAAATCGTGATTATTACAGAAAGACTCCGCAACTTCATTGACAACATCAGGAAGATCCATATTTATAGTAGAAAAATAATTAAAAAACTCATGCGTACTTATATCACTGTCACAGGATGACCTTAGTGGTTGGGCTAACTCAGGAAAGAATCAATGACGGTGAATGCATTTACATAAGTTTAATGCAACTTTTAAAATATGTTTAATATATATACAATTATCTAAAAAAACAAGCGAATACACAAATGAACTATGAAAAGAATGTTCTCCTGAACGTTTAAGACGTTCTTAGTATTGTTATAAATACTGAATGTCTAAGACACTGAAGTGTTGTTAAAGCTATAACAATGTTGATCTAGCGCGATAACTGTGATGCGCGAGAGCTCATGAAGATGATGATGCGCGAATTCAATGGATGATTGTCATCAAATGCCTTCTGTAAGGGTTGATGACGCGATGCAATGACAGTTAATCTCCACTGAGATTGTGAATGATATTCCTCCAGTGAGGACTGGTAACGGGCCCACCTTGTGTCCCGGGGGTTATCGTTAGTAAACCTGGCTGCGCAGGTACGGGGACCGTCTCCACCGCTTGTAACGTTATTCGTGGAAGCTTAGCTCCACTCCTGGATATCCAAACCTAGATGGCTTACTCCAACCCTGGATGGCTTATATCCTGGATGGCTTATATCCTGGATTATCCTGGATGGCTTATATCCTGGATGGCTTAGGCTGTAATTATACATACGTTTTAGATGTCGGTTGACAAACATAACAATCTTGCATAATTACCATTACCCAAACAAATCATTATTCAATCAATATATGTAAGCTGTACTAATGATGAGTAGCAATGTATACATATTCTACAACGCCATGTATACGCTATGTACGTCGCTGTTAATCAATGCCCCTAATACATGTAATATAAACATGATCAAATTACTCATATATTACACTCACTGAGTTATGCATGCACGCATTTATTCTTGTCACTCATCTCATTGTTTACTAATGTTAACAATCGTGTATTACAATCACCGAGTTATACGTCAACGTTAACTAATGCACCTATTATCCACTGTTATCAAATTAATATTGTTTTACAGTTAATTATCAATTACAATAATTACATCTAATAAAGTAACTTCAAAATCATATGCTAGTCTAAAGTTATGTTTGAGAAACATCAATGCTAACCGGATGTCGTAACCGCCAATCAAGATGGCGCCGCCCACTGAATACAAATATACGATAAAAGTTTAATAAAACTACTAACCACATGTTGCCTGTGAAATTTGCCGTCCAATCTCTGTTCCAACAAAGTACTATCGATTATCCCGGCGAAAGCTAGAAGACAATGGGTTTTATAGCAAACTTTACGCCCAAATCATTATTTGCCCCGTTCAGTCCGTGACAAACGTGGCTAAATCTACAGTATTGAATCTACACGCGAGGCCCTTATACAATTTTGCCGTTTAAGGAAAATATACCTATACGTTTACATGCATTAGCACAAAACTAAACTTATGACACGGCCTCTCTGGCGGCCACTTAAAATGTGCACGCTTTTACGTGTTACATGAATAGATCATGAATATTGTGAAATTGTTTCACCTCGAACAATAGATTTTGGGTGTAACCGATACAAGAGCTATATACGACCAGTACGCTCTACCCGTGACATTTTGTGACAACATCTCCCCACTTAAAGAAAGTGCTACACTTTTAAAATTCAACAAAATGATGGTTAATATTTACACGTTAAGAAACTATTAATTCTTCTGAGCAAACGAGCGACAAAACGTACAAGCTGATCGCTCAATCGCTTGAGTATGTTAACTATTACCACTGCAGTTATAACCTAATATAATATGTAATTACAATTTCAACACTATTCTACAATTGTACACTACCCTGTCGTAACATATACTACTATTGTACAATACACTGCAATACACTATTGTATTAAACCGGTCATTATGTGCGGCGACTTAAATAGTCTGTCCCAATATTGTGCTTTCCACGGTCTATTACACCGACTTTACGGTTACTAATAACACTATTTCCTGTCACTACAAGAACTCCAACTTTACACATCGCATCCATCGCATTACCAGTATACTGTTTGCGAAATGGAGTAGGGTCTCTCGTTTCCCTAATCGGCTTTGCTAAAGTGCGCGTAAAGCTACACTGCACTACATCTGTTGGTCTCGACTTATCGGACCGAACAGTACTACACTCAGAGTCTAAACGACTTATCTCTCGTTTCTCTGCTACACTAAGCATGCCCGATATGTCTACATCGGCTGCTGTCTCCTTATCTACACTAGTGGGAGAATATGTGGGACTAGTGTCCTCACTACTGTCTTCCTCACTATCCTCAAGAACTGCAACATCAACTACGGTTAACACCCCTTGTTGCCCATTATCGGTTCTACTGATATACTCTTTCAGCATATTCGCATGAAAGGTCTTTAGCTTTCCGTTTATCTCGATACGGTAATCCATAGTGTTCACTATCCCTCTAACGTAAAACGGACCTTTCCATTGTAATAACAACTTGTTATTGTCGGTCGGGAGTAACAGTAACACCTGGTCATCTATCTTAAACTTCCTAGCTCTAGCTTTCTGGTCATAGTACCGTTTATACTTGGTACTTGCCTTAACTAACTGACTTTGAGCTATCTTGCAAGTCTCCTCTAGTTTCTCCTTCAGATCTAAAACATACTGATATGTAGTCTTAACCTCATCACTATCTACTTCACCTGCCCACATCTCTCTAAGAATCCTCATGGGACCTCTAACTGACCTACCGTACAATAACTCAAACGGAGAGAATCCTAAACTCTCTTGTGGTACCTCTCTAAATGCAAACAATAAAGCATTGAGATACTTGTCCCAATCTTTGGGTCTCTCGGTACACATACGCCGTAACATTTGCTTTAACGTCCCGTTAAATCGTTCGACTAACCCGTTACACATAGGGTGATATGGTGTAGTCATGATTTGACGCAAAGACAATAACCTGCTTACTTCAGCCATAAGTTCTGACGTAAACTGTGACCCACAATCAGTCAGCATTTCCTCTGGTACACCTAGCCTACTGAACATATCAACTAATGCCTCAGCTACTCTCTCAGTTTCAATTGAGGGCAATGCTACTGCCTCCGGATACCTAGTTGCATAGTCTACCATGGTTAAAATGTACCTATTTTTCCTATCCGACACTGGAAAAATTGGTCCAACTATGTCTACGGCTACCCGCTTAAATGGTGTATCTATCAGTGGCATCTGACCTAAATGTACTTTGGTCACTCGACCTTTTGGTACTGTCCTTTGGCATACATCGCAGGACCTACAATACCTAGTTACATCTCCACTAACGCCTGGCCAATAAAATTCTGCCAATACTGTATCTGACGTTTTCTTTACACCTAAATGACCTCCCATAATCGACTCATGAGCTACCTTAAGCACTGTCGTTCTATACTGGGTAGGTACCACTAATTGGTGAAACTGTCTACTACCACTATCTTCAAATTCTCTGTACAATAACCTATTCTTATGTACAAACTTACAACTACCGGACCCTTTACACTTCTTCACTACACCATCCTTGGCCTTCACCTTACAAGGACCTAATGACTCGTCTTGAGTTTGTGCTTCGATAAACTCCGCTTTAGATATGTCTCCTACGGCTGTAGGAACCTTTAATTTTCTATAAGCCTGAGCTTGCTTCTGAACCTGCGCTCTAGTCTCTACGGCATTACTTATGCTACTTCTAAAATCGGACATTACCGGAAGTACTGAACCTTCTATGTTCCCCATCGTTAAATCATACATCGGGTCGTCCATACATAGTGCCTCTGTAGTCCCTTTAAAGAAAGGTGTATCTACCTCTATTCTCGCTATTGGCACGTGCTCTACCGACTTATTTAACAACATACACGGTGACTGTTTACCTACCAACTGGTCATCCGTAACTAAACTACGCCTAACTACCACACCTGTACAACCTGTATCCCTCATTACAATTACGTCCGTGCCATTCACTCTACCATCTGCCGTTGGAAGATTTGCATACGGAAAGAGACATGTTCCGATCTTCGTCATTACACCATCCGCTTTAACACAACAGCTACTACTCTCGGTTTTAATAACCGGACTATTACTACCTCTGCCTCTACCTCGGTTTTGACCACCTCTACCTCTACCGAAATTCCATGGGTTGTTAAAACCTTGGTTCTGACTCCCTACATTGTTGTCCACTCTACTATTTTCACTAAAATTGTCTACGACAGCGGACACTTTCACCGCTTTCCTACACTCATGTGAAGCATGATTCCCATTACAGTGACGACAACGAATAAAAGGTCTACCTATGTTACCACTATTGCTACCTCCTCTAGCACCCATCGAACTACCACCACCTCTATAGTTTCCACTCTGGCCTTTCTGTTTATGATCGTCCCCTTGCCTATCTCTAAAAGTTCTGTCTTTCGACACTACATTATGAGCTCCACCTCTAGCCTCGGCAAACTGATCTGCTTGTGTTGCCATTTCTCCTACACTAGCTAATTTTCTTTCTTTGAGAAATAAGAACAGATCTCTACTACAAACATTGAATAGCTGGTCCCGCAACAAGAAATCTACGAGGCCCTGATAAGTCTGCGCTACCTTCCCTAACTCTAACCACCTATCTAAGTAATTTCTAGATCTACTAATGAACTGAATAAATGACTCGCCTTTCTCAGGCAGACAAGCTCGAAACCGCTTTCTAAAACCTTCTTCAGTTAGCTCAAATCTCTTTAAAAGAGCATCCTTTAACTTGTCATAGTCAAGAGCATCTAAACTAGGTAATCTAGAAAATACATCTAAGGCCTTGCCTCTCAATAACGCACTTAAATGAACTGCCCACTTATCTTTGGTCCATTCCTGTAACTCAGCATAACGCTCGAACCGTAACAAGTAACTGTCCATGTTATCTTTGTCAGCATCAAAGTATGGTAACTTCGAACCTTTTAACTTCCCAGAATAACTATCTTTCCCTTCAGTTTTACTTTCCTTACTATGTGTCTTAGCTGCTTCCAACTCTAAAGCTAACTTATGATCAAACTCCTTTTGCTCCCTTTCCATTATCATCTTAGCCTTAGCTAGTCTACCATCTGTTTCGAACCTCTCATGTTCTAACTCTTGCTTCTCCCTTACTATTCTACTTTCATCATCTCGTGTCTCTTTAGCTAACCTGCCTTCTAATTCTAGCTTCTCTTTATCAGCATCTAGCTTCTCTTTAGCTAATCTACTTTCTAATTCTAGCTTCTCTGTGGCTAGTCTACTTTCTAATTCTACCTTCTCTTTAACTAGTCTACCTTCTACTTCTAACCTATCTTTCTCAGCATCTAGCTTCTCTTTAGCTAGTCTACTTTCTTCATCTCTTTCCTGCTTTGCTAATTCTCTTTCCTTAAGTCTAAATTCCCTTTCCCTAGCCTGTTCGTCTTTAACAAATGTTCTAAGCTCCTCTCCAGCATAACCTAACTCCTTACCCATTTCCGTAAGATCCTTTATGGACGTCATGTCTATGGACATTGTGGACTACTAACTACAATAATTACAATACACACGTCACTAATAATTCTACTCACTTAACTACTAATGGTAAGTCACTGTGTCCTCAGTAAATACCTGGGCATCATCATAGGACAAGTTACATACACATTTGTACTAGCGCTAACTACTAACGGTTATGTATAGATAGTATCTAGCTTCCACAAAACATATACACTACATAAAATATCTTAATTTGATATTGGACATAAACCTTAAACAATCATCGAAATGTGTATAACATGTACATGTATATTTACTTCTCCCTTCAATATAAGTATACTCGAGTGTCACAACATGAGTAGAACGTCTTGTTCGCCAACCTAATTGGATACTATATGTATATCAAGGGAGGTAAAAACAAACACCCAAATTATTGAGCAAAAGTGCCTCAGACCCACTCGTGTAGACCACTGCGACCTCGCGCCAAGGAAAGAACGGACAAAACAACAGTTTGGACTCACCCTACCCTTGTCGTGTCTTGACTTGTCTTCCAAGCAGTAGCCGTGATCGTCGACAGTCGCCTTGATGGATCAGAGGGTGGTACACAATTCTAAAATAATAAGTAGAGATTTAGTATATCATAATAAAGATCACTTATTGATTCTTTCCCTCCGTAGTCGCCCAAAATCCCACTTCTGACACCAGTTGTCACAGGATGACCTTAGTGGTTGGGCTAACTCAGGAAAGAATCAATGACGGTGAATGCATTTACATAAGTTTAATGCAACTTTTAAAATATGTTTAATATATATACAATTATCTAAAAAAACAAGCGAATACACAAATGAACTATGAAAAGAATGTTCTCCTGAACGTTTAAGACGTTCTTAGTATTGTTATAAATACTGAATGTCTAAGACACTGAAGTGTTGTTAAAGCTATAACAATGTTGATCTAGCGCGATAACTGTGATGCGCGAGAGCTCATGAAGATGATGATGCGCGAATTCAATGGATGATTGTCATCAAATGCCTTCTGTAAGGGTTGATGACGCGATGCAATGACAGTTAATCTCCACTGAGATTGTGAATGATATTCCTCCAGTGAGGACTGGTAACGGGCCCACCTTGTGTCCCGGGGGTTATCGTTAGTAAACCTGGCTGCGCAGGTACGGGGACCGTCTCCACCGCTTGTAACGTTATTCGTGGAAGCTTAGCTCCACTCCTGGATATCCAAACCTAGATGGCTTACTCCAACCCTGGATGGCTTATATCCTGGATGGCTTATATCCTGGATTATCCTGGATGGCTTATATCCTGGATGGCTTAGGCTGTAATTATACATACGTTTTAGATGTCGGTTGACAAACATAACAATCTTGCATAATTACCATTACCCAAACAAATCATTATTCAATCAATATATGTAAGCTGTACTAATGATGAGTAGCAATGTATACATATTCTACAACGCCATGTATACGCTATGTACGTCGCTGTTAATCAATGCCCCTAATACATGTAATATAAACATGATCAAATTACTCATATATTACACTCACTGAGTTATGCATGCACGCATTTATTCTTGTCACTCATCTCATTGTTTACTAATGTTAACAATCGTGTATTACAATCACCGAGTTATACGTCAACGTTAACTAATGCACCTATTATCCACTGTTATCAAATTAATATTGTTTTACAGTTAATTATCAATTACAATAATTACATCTAATAAAGTAACTTCAAAATCATATGCTAGTCTAAAGTTATGTTTGAGAAACATCAATGCTAACCGGATGTCGTAACCGCCAATCAAGATGGCGCCGCCCACTGAATACAAATATACGATAAAAGTTTAATAAAACTACTAACCACATGTTGCCTGTGAAATTTGCCGTCCAATCTCTGTTCCAACAAAGTACTATCGATTATCCCGGCGAAAGCTAGAAGACAATGGGTTTTATAGCAAACTTTACGCCCAAATCATTATTTGCCCCGTTCAGTCCGTGACAAACGTGGCTAAATCTACAGTATTGAATCTACACGCGAGGCCCTTATACAATTTTGCCGTTTAAGGAAAATATACCTATACGTTTACATGCATTAGCACAAAACTAAACTTATGACACGGCCTCTCTGGCGGCCACTTAAAATGTGCACGCTTTTACGTGTTACATGAATAGATCATGAATATTGTGAAATTGTTTCACCTCGAACAATAGATTTTGGGTGTAACCGATACAAGAGCTATATACGACCAGTACGCTCTACCCGTGACATTTTGTGACAATCACATTGCGAAGATTTCTTTTTCTTTGAAAAATGCTTCCAGAAATCTCTAGGTTTGCAATGACGTAGGCGTTCAATATTGTTATTTTTTATACATTCATAACGACGTTACTTTTTTTTTAACAATATTTTTATAAATATTTGTTTCACTACACATTTCTACCCTATTAGCATCGCTTTTGTGCATATTATATGTATTCATAGCTTTTACATATGTACGTTTAGCGTTAATACATTCAGTATCAAACCATTCGGCTTTATTACATAAAGCACCTTTAACACGTGGTTTATTATATACAATCTCATGTTTGCAAAATAATGGCTCAGCAACGCTTTTAATAACATTTGTAACATTTTCAATACACAAATAGACTTCATATTTGCTATTAAAATTGGTATTATTTGTAATAGTGTTAAGCGCAGGTAGTTGCGCAATAAGACCACGCCTGAAGTCATCACGCAGGTCATTCTCCCAACGTATTCGTATTCGTTCATAGAAATCATCATCATTTTCGCGAAGTGTATTACTTAGAATATTAAATGAAATAGGAGCGTGGTCCGACCATTCATTAAATGGTTCGACTTTAAAATTGTGTATTATATTAAAATCATGGTCCCGCACTAATAAGTATAGCAGCCTGAATTAAAGTCATTACCGAGCCGTCCGTTTGCAAGCCGTAGGCAATTGGACTTGCATAGATCTAGGAGTTTAATCCCACCAAGTCCATAGATATCCGGTCGATTGGAACGTCTGAACAGTACATATCACTGTCAATAAAATCAACGAATCGATCACACACGATATAATCTTTTTTGTCCCCATTACCGACCCTCGCGTTCCAATCGCCCGTTAACAATACTATACCACGTGATTCGTACATAAATATATCAATCTGCAACAAATCAAATAAATCGTCAGTAATAGAATGGTAAGCAGGTGAATTTTCAGGCCATATATAAACGCCTGCTACAAATATATCATCTCTTATATTAATACATGTTTTATCGAGCCTCAACCAAACAGTCGTGTCAAAATGGTTTTGTACAATATGTATACACTTGGAAATGCTATTCTTAATGTATAAAGCTATACCACCGCTACAACGTTTAGACCGGCGATTTTGAACTTTTCTGTACAAATTATAACATTTATAACCGTCAATGTCAAAGTGTGAGATTTTACTACCCCATGATTCATTATTAGAGAGTTTATTAATAAAATAAATGTCTTCTAATTTGGACCGATTAAGCCCATTAACGTTCCATGAGAGATCAGAAAGTCAACCCTCATCGCGTCGTTAATCTCGACCAGCAGG
This sequence comes from Cyrtodaria siliqua, assembly GCA_037043455.1. Taxonomy (NCBI): domain Eukaryota; kingdom Metazoa; phylum Mollusca; class Bivalvia; order Adapedonta; family Hiatellidae; genus Cyrtodaria; species Cyrtodaria siliqua. Next base: position 140,043 of record JAWPHD010001437.1, on the reverse strand, counting down.
AACTGTTGCGAAGACAGATGTGTCCATAGATAAAGAATCGTCAAATAGAACTGCATTAGCCATGTGTAATGACTGACTCACACTTTCACCATCTTGACACTGATCAGTTTCTTTGTCCACCGGCGAGCGGCCATTACGCGCGCTTTTTAAATGACCACTGCTTGTATTGTCATAACTATGCTTGCGTTTATTGTCAGTTTTACTCTTCTTCTTATGACCCATAAGAAAAATTGTATCCACCACAACTAAGATAGACACTTCATTTACACTTTAGAATAGATTTTGAATGTTACTTTTGATGAAAAACGAGAAAAATCCAATATTTTTATCCAGACATAAAAACACGTCCATTCACACCTTATCACGTGACCCATTCCAAGCTAATTACAGAAAGGACAACTCTGTCATGTTGTATACCTTTTAATAAAAGTATACTTTGTTACACGAAATTCATAAATGTTGAAGTTTCGTTTGAATAAGTCATATCAGTATTGTGTTTAATGTTAACATATTGCACATTTTAAAGCCTAAGTTTGCTCACCTGCTTGAGACAAATGCGCATTCTGTCGATAATGAAACTTTAATTGGGTAACCATTGGTGTATTCGGTGCTGTTTAAACCTTCGTTCCGAAAGGACAGGCCTAATGTCGCCCTGTACCATTCGATTAGCAGTAGCATATTAAACATACAATATATAGCGGAAATACCCATGATGCGTTTCTTTTTCCTTTCAGTATATATTAAATTGCAGAGCTCAACTGACGGAAAGCAAACTTAAACTTATCAATAGTATGGATATACTTCCAAATATATATTGTAAACTTATAATATTGATGGCATGGAACGATTACAGTTTTGTACATATTCAAGTACGTTTAATAGTTTTCAAAACCGATGCAGATGTTGTTGACATGCTGGGCAACCATTTTATGAAATCAAAGATATCAGTTTGAGAATGATTTCCAACATGTCCGGTCATCAAATTAGTCAAAACGGAAAACATAACGTTTGGCGAATTGTAAATAGTTAAACCACTACATATTCAGTGCGTCGCAATCCTCTTTTGATATATTTCTTAATAGTTTGTTTTTACTTTATAAATGAAAATGATCATAACTAAAAATTTTCGCTTCCGAAATTTGCATATCACATCACCATAGTCAGGTTGTGATATTCTTTGTCGCAGAAGGGTCTTTAGATTTATTTTATATGTATTTATTATAATTAGATGAAAGTTAATGAAAGCGACAATAACATTTGGCTAAGGTTTTCCGAAGTTTGCGGCAACAGAAATGAGATATAGGGTTCTATAAAAACCACAGCGTCCGAACGCAATGGTATCGTAGGTCCGCACTGCACTGCAAACAAGGACTTGATAATACAATGAAAGATACAACAAACAACAGAAAAGGTGGTGAAGACAGGGTTACCGACTTGGAACGGTCAGTAGGCAATAAGGCCTACTGGTTAGCTTGAGTCGATTTTAAATGCGCAAAATCGTCGCTATTATCCTGTCTTCAGCGCCCAAATAGACAAGACAGTGTAAACAAAACTACATCCCATTAAAAGGAATTCTCTAACAATAAAGTCCAAATCCAGAGAAACTAACTAAAGAAACACATACAAAATAATAAACGTCTCAGGATGTATCCAGAATCGTACTGAACAACCACAGTAGTTGCAGCTAAGGAGAAACCCAATCTAGGGTACGGCCAGAAATCCCGAGAGACGAAGGCACATGCACCCAACTCCCTTAGTTGGGGTTTCAGTAGGTACAATCATAGAGTCCCAAGAGGTAGACCAGTCGTCACACAAGTGAAAAATGAAGCGTAATGACTGACTGTAGAGGGTCAATCACTAAACATGCAGTGCGCTGTAAAACCAAAGGGTTATATCCTTTTTCTGACGAACTTTCTGATTAAATTTGTAAAGCGGTCAGGAAACCCGTCAGACCCATTTAACTTTCGAAGTTTATAGACCATATCTCCATAAAATGAGGGTTGTGATATGCCTAGTCGCAGAAGTGTTTTCAGGTTGGTGTTGTACTTTACCAGCAGGCCCTCGTTGCGGCGGTAGAATTTAGAGAAAGATCTACGTAGTTATATAACAAACAATATAACAAACAATTGGTAAGATGGAGAAATAAATTGCAGATAAACGTATTATATAATTAAGAATCTTACTATTATTAATTATCAACGAAATTCTATTAGTTATAACATTATCAATAAGAGTTGTATTATTGCTATATCACAGAAGATATTGTCATTCACTTTCCAGTTTCAATTTAGTTTTTAAAATGTGTTATCACTGATTTTAAAAATAGTATAAAAATATTCATTTACTCCATTGTATAAGGAAAATAAATAAGATTAATAAATAATTTACACTCAAAGAGATGTTTTAATCCAAGGATAGCCCATAAAGCTCGAAAGCTCATATCCAATGGGGTCCTTTTGTGGGTAGTTAAGACGTTGGCAATATGATACAAAATTTTAAGAATGTAGTAACATACTTAATTCTGCATTATATAAAAGAATGTTCCATTAAATTTATTGTAAATTATCAAATAATTTGTTCTGGTTGAACGACTAGCAAATTACTACTTAAAGCTGTACAGTCCCTATTTTAACTGGTTATAACTCATGAATATGAATGAGTCACGTGTGAAGTAGTTTCAAATCGACGAACACCCCAAAAAACGGTATATAAGGAGAAATCGATACGTAAAATTTCACATTTTTATTTAGCCTCCGTACAGGTAACATCGATAAATATACGGCTCCAGAATATATGTGATAAAAAAATAGTTGCCCGGAACGGGACTTGAACCACAGTCTTGCACTTGTAAGATTTGAAAGATGTACGCTGAACCTCTAGACCATTGCTATTTATTGGTATTTTGTAGCATTTTGAACACTAAATAGGCATTACGTAATAACAAGAGCGCGCAAAAAACTCATCAAGCGCAAATAACAAGTCGATATATGGTTGATTTGAGACGAAGTATTAGTTTCATATTGATAAGATACAGTATTACGCCAGGCAATGTTAATTTACACGTGCGACAATATGGACTGCATATTTATTAAACCATCTTTAGTTGCGTTCAAATATGTTAAGTTATTTTGCCTCATAATATATGATAGTTAGTATACTATTTTCTCAAGTAGCGTTGTAGTTCAGTGGATAGAGCACAGGACTTGAACTCAGAAGAACGTGTGTTCGAGCCCCGAAGGAAGCTAACTTTTTTTTTCGGTAAAAATTGCTGTTACCTGTGTATAGGTACGATGTGCGCTGGTCGATGTATATACAGTAAATGATTTCATGCGTGTGTATAAGCGTTTATTTATCCTCGCTGTATTGCACTAAGCATTTTAGCGAGCAGACCTAGGTTTTAAGTCTCATCCGAAGGACTGGTAAGGTAGGAAATACTTTTGAAATATTTCGATAATTAACCCAAATTCGGTCCTGGCTGGGATTGAACGCGCGATCCCTGGGTTACTGAACCGCAATGCTAACCATTACACCACGGCGCTACCTTAGTTGATTTCATGCGCTATATTTGCTCGCTTAAATACCCGAATTCGACATGAGCTGGTGAACATGAAGTTACAAATAAAGACACGCCTACAAAGAAGAAATCGATTGATATAGGGCGTCTGTAGCTTTAATTATTTATATCACAGTTTAGAGTACTTAAAAATATACAACATATTTTACTATTAATATTACAGTGTTAAGCACATCACAGTTCACGTTTACAATAATAGACATAATTATCATTTAGAACATAATTGTCATGATTTTCATTTTAAAATAGAAAGTAGCAAACATATAATATGCTAAATAACAGTACCATTTAACACTCTTAGTACTGGGATCAACGGAGATTGGGCAGTCCTTACCATCCATATCTGCCACCACTATTATAGAGGTTTAAAGAGACACATGCACTTGCTTAAATGAATGCTAATAAAATACAAACTGAGCATTGTTGGTGAATTGACTACGCAAGTGTGATTTGACAGCACTTGAACTTATTAATATTTTCCATTTTCTTAATGTCATCAGGTATAGAATTCCAGTCCTGTATAGCGTTGTAATAAAAAATAGACTTAGCAAGCCCTTAGCATTGCGGTACAAAAAAGGTCATATGACCTTGTCTTGTAATATAACTATGAATATTTTGAATAGGAATAACATGTTCGTCCCTTCATGAATGGTGGACATTTATTATAAAAAATCTTATGCACATGGTTTAAGCGTAGATGTTTGACTCTATTTTCAATATTTAACACACTGTGTTTATTAAATACATCACTTGTAATGCTTGACCGTGGTTCAGACTGATAATAAACCTAATTACTTCTGTGCGACATATAGCCTTTTCTGTTTTATTTAGACCCGAGTACCATGAAGAACAAGAATAATCGAAATGACACTGAATTAACGTAGAACATAAAAGCTGCAGAGTTTTGCTTGTCAGGCACTTATTATGTCTGTATAGAAATCTGAGATGGGCACTTATTTTGGAGACACTTCTATTTACCATTTCCTACCCCCCTCCCGAGACAATACTATTTACCATTTCCTCCCCCACACCCCCACCCCACACCCCAGCCTAGATAACATACTATCAATTGACAATCCTAGATATGTAACATATTTAGAAGATTCAATGGTATGAATATTACACTGAACATTAAACTTACTGACCTTTATAAGTTTTCTAGCAGTTCCAAATAACATACATTCCGTTTTTCCTAAGTGTAGTGATAATTTGTTGTCAACCAGCCAAGAAGAACAACTAACACATTGCCTAGTTTTGCAGATATAAAAGTTTGGTCACTATGAGTAAATAAAATTGCGCTGTCATCGGCATATAATAAAAGTTTACAGTCTGGGTTTATGCTTAAAACTATATCGTTCACATAACATAAAAACAAAAGGGAACCTAAAATGATGCCCTGAGGAACTCCACATGTAACATCAGCTAAATCGGATTGTGTATTGTTGACATTAACAATTTGCTTTCTATTGCTTAAATAAGACAAACACCAGGCTGTGTTTGCAAACACATAAGTTTGAGTTTGCCATATAAAATATTATGTTCTACCTTATCGAAGGCTTTTTGGAGATCCAGCATTATCCTACCAGTGTAGAGACATTTTGAATTGTTTGTTTTAATGTGAAATCCAGACTGACAAACTTTGTCTTTATGGCTAATTAGTATATGGTCTATAATAGAACTTGTTGTATCAGTAACCCTGTTAGGTTCAGTAATGATTTGATTATAAGACTAAACAAGTGCAATATATTGATGCAGAGTTTGAAAATACTAGTAGTCTTCTTGAGAAAACAGATATTAAAATCTCCCAGTATGTATGTCTTACAGTCAGATCTTAGACCTGTTAATGAATTTTCAAAGTGTTCCAGGAAATCAGAATGAGATTGTTTGGGTGGTCTATAAACAGTACCGACAAGGATAGGTTTTGGTTTAGGTAAAAATAGTTCAATAAAAATCATTTCATCATTATACATGTTAAGATCATGTCTAACAGTAAAAGTTAAATCGTTTCTTATAAAAACGCAAACTCCTCCTCCATGACTGTCTCTGTCCTTTCTAATATTCGTAACTGTATAATTATCTATACTGAAAGCAAAAGAAACGCATAATCAAATAATTGCCTGTACTACACTATTATATACACATAATTCCACGTAATATTCCAGATATATCTCAACGTGTTTTATACAAAACGAGAGAGGCTACAACTAATTACAGAAAGGACAACTCTGTCATGTAGTAGACCTTTCATTAGTCCTGTACAACTAACTACGGTAACGATTACGGTAAGAATTACGACTAAAACAGAGGGTTTTTCTCAACAGCAATTCTCATTGAATGCTCGACCAAACATTTGCACATCACTATATATAGGCCAATGAAATTTATTATTGACACTACATTGAACTTGTAGGAACTCGAAGGAAAGAGTAGGTGGTCTGCCACTTCTACAAAAAATCGACCGTCATAAATAGCCTGAAAATAACGTATACCACCATTCAACCAAACAGCCAAACATCATTATTTTAGAATTGTTTAAACTAGTTGGCATACATGATATGATGAGATGGTTTAAAGAGCAATATATCATTTTTGCAAAGACCAGTTATTCGCCATGTTTCCTTTTCTAAGCATATCCTAATAAAGTTGATATTCGCTTCATACCATCTTTGCAAACTGCCTGGATTTTTTAATTAATACTATTTGCATTCACTAGATACTTTCCTTTGAAACAATATACCGTTTAATCTTGAATATACTTCATTTTTCAAGTTGGACTATTTACGCTCGGCTGCGCACGCATAGGAAGTGGCTATTACACTTTAATGAGGTGAATGAGCTTTACGCACTGCATGCACGCGCTACACTTGCATCCGGTGTGTCTTAACAGAAAATGGATAATCCACTGCATGAAAAGACACTGACAGTAGTGGTTTATCTTTTAACTTTTTCTGATACTATTATAGCGACGGGAAAATAATGTATATACAAGAATTAATTCGTTTTTCGCTGTAACACGTTACTAAATCAAGCGTAACGCGTTACAAAATTGACAACATTCGCTAATTTTCAGTTAAACAAATAGGAGAAATAATCTCATCTCTAACGCGGTAGAAAATCGGTAAAAACGCGTTAGAGATGGAATAAATAACGCCTTACTGTTTGTAACGCGTTACTTAATGTTCGACTTATGACCCGAACCGCCACTCATAGCCATTTATCTTGAATAATAGCGGGTAGAGAAAATAATAATCTTGAATGGCTCTCATGAAAGGAACGTGGTTTTATTTAAATCCAACACGAAATATAACTGTCATTCGACAACGATAATTGCCTATTGCAAATTTTCTTTTAACACTGAAAACAGCGTCAGTCGCAGAATGAGTGTGGATATTTAGGCATTATACTAAATATAGATATAAAATTCGTTCAGGAAAAGTAGCATTCAAGGACGACAGTCAACCACAAACACACAGAAACAACGAACAACTTTAAAGACGAATAAAAGACCAAATAAGACATCACAAACGCAAAATTGTTGCCAATAGGGCTACCGCCTTGGAACGGTCAGTGGCGAAAGATTACGAATATTAAAGTCCTCAACTCGAGTACAAGGTCTAGAAAAACGAATAAGTTGAAATACATAGACCCCATAAGAAGTTGCTTGGGGGACATCACCATCTAAATGGGGATAATTAACAATATCAAAATTAAAATCATCTCTCTTGTCATATATTTTACTAATTATTTCACCATTTTCAATGGAGAGATGTAAATCGAGAAAGGAAGCGTTAGTATAAAACATTTAGCTTTGTTAAAAAAAAGTATGATAACGGACCTTTGGAAACGGCCGAGCACGACACATACGAAATATTGCAGCCTCGGTTTGATTGAGATTGTTCATGAGCGGCAGTGGATTATGCTAGCTACCGCTCAAGCCCTCTAGCCCCGGGTTGAGGTGAACTCAATATTCATAAAAAACGACAGTACAAAATGTTAGCCATCCCGAAGATGGCAAGCATATGGCGGTGGATATAGCAATATTTGTATCTTTATTTCATCCCCTATATCCAGCGGCGTATGGTCCCAGGATATAATAAAATTGTATGCCCCGAAGAGCAAAATAAACAAAAAAGAATTTAGTTGTGAGCAGCGGTTATAAAGCCTGCGTATCACAAATAACAGCCAAAAGACTAAATTAAAAAGCAGGCAACATATCCTATGAGTGGTTAAACAATACCCAGAGCCTTTTATCGGCAGCAGTAGTGGAACCACCGAATCAAAAATTAAGTAAGAAAACAAAAGAAATTGAAAATGTACCACCGATCACTAAATTTAAGTATCGGGCTCAGCGATCTCCAAAGATCGAATGAATAACAGTACTGACTGCAAGCGCGGGGAGATGTTTTACTGCCGCCACAATGCACAAGCTAAGTTGAAGTTCTTAAGGGTATATATTATTAACCATAGTAGAAAATAAAGGGTTGTCAATGTCCAATATGTCATCCAGATACCGAGAGGTGTCATTAAAGGCTTAAATAACATCTGCCTGGATATCTGGTGAAAGACTCAACATGAATCTCTCTCATAGCAATATAAAAACAAATCTGCGACAATGGGTGCGCAGTTCAATAATTTGTCTATAAACGGTCGTTCCACACCTGACGAAAATATTATCTAACAGGTAGATGAGTTCTTCACAAACTGCTTGGCGAGTCCACATAGTGTAATTGTCTAAACTGCCATTAGTAAAAAAGGCTTTAATATTATTACAGGTCAAACATGTAGTATTTTCCCTAGCGAATGTTTTTTGAATAAGAGCAATACGCTTGTCTTTGATAAGGTGATGTGATAAGGTTGTATATAACCTGAAATACATTCAAGGCCACCTAGATGTATTTGCATTTAAAAACTGAACAATGGTCAATCCTATTCACATTCACAACATATTATACATGTAGGTTATAATATTTGTATGGGAAACTAGTGCTTTAAACTACTTTAAACTACTTGTTTTGACGAAGGACGACGAGCTTGCGATTCATCATGCACCATCCAACCAATTTTAAGTAATGTTTTTCCATACACATTCAATAGCGGTTTTATTGTATAATTTTATATTGTTTTCAATGTTTTCGATCGATGCAAATTGTTTAATTATTGCTATTTCATTTTAGTTTTAATGTGATATTTCTACAATATTCGATAGGTTGACTTTCATTTTCATTTTTTGATGCACAATTTTCAAAATTATTACATCAATGTGAGCTGAAGTCATTAAAAACAACAAGCGATCGTCTGAAAATGTTTTTACCATTTGTTAGCGTTAACATCTGAAGGCGAGTTAACAATCAATTATTTCGTCGATTTCTTTCGCGTACTCTTGGAAAACCATCTCATTTTCATGTTGACAATAGGCTCATTTCCATTTATTTGCAGTTGAAAATAGCTCATTATCATGCAATATTGACGATTGTAGAATATTGAACGACTAGCTCAATGCAAAATAAACGGGAAAATATGAAAGTATTCAAAACTTCTCTTGTGAACATATTGAATGACAAGCGGCAACAAAAAAGTACATATCTGAAAGCGTACCATGGAACTTTATGCATGAGTTTGATTGATTGTTAGAAAGCTGTTTATAATTTAGTTTTTGATTATAATTAAATAAAAAATCGGGTGATGGCTATGTTTGATATTGAAAGAAATATAAAAAGGTCGGACAGGGAAAGTAGCATTTGAGGAGGACAGTCAACCACAAAACACAGAAACAAACACGCAAACAGACAAACAAGAAGGCAAAAGTAATATTAAATGCAAACGACATCACAAACAAAAAATGGTTGACAATATGGCTACCGACTTGGGACAGTCAGTGGCAAAGTAGGCCACTGGGGGTCACTGGGGGTTTAAACCGGTTCTAGGGTGCATCAAACCTCACACGTACCCTACTGTCATCCCATTAAAACAGGACAGTGTAAATAAAGAAATCCCCGCCATAATCTAATCTCTAACCAACAAGCCGACGAAAGTCACACACGTCATAATGGCCAATCCAAGAAACATGTACACCACATTTTATAGGAATTGAAGAAGTAATTTTGAATATGTCGTTACAAACTTCCTTTATTTTGTTGTTCTTGTAGTAGCGACGGCTATCACTAACAAAACAATGATTTGTTATAACAGATGTATGCGCCCCAAAAAAAGGAGCGTTATACAGTGACAGAGAATTGAATATAACTATGATAATACAGGTGGGAAGCAGAGTGGTTATTTAGTTCCGCCGACTATTTTTCATAGCAACACATGACAACGAAAATAAATACTGATAAAAGTGATCCTTTGTGAGCAACAAACACAATTAAGAGAATAAAGCAGCAGACTCGGTTTTATTGAGTCTGTTCAGGGGAAGTAATGAAAGAAGCAACACCTCTCACGCCCCCTAGCACCGGCTTAAGCGGTATTCTACTTCAAAAGTAGTACGTCGTTTTCCGTCAACGTCAAAAAAAAGTGAAACGGTCGCCATTTTCTTTTTTTTAAAACACGTAATTTCGAAGATTGTGACAATTTTACACCATTAGAATCTCAGTTCCCCTTTAAGTTTCGTCATCTTCAGCTGTATTGACTTTTATAGCTTTACTGCACGAGAAATTGCGAGATTCACCCATCGAAAGGAAATAACTCGTACAAGATGCCGTTGTTAAAATGCGTTTAAAAATGATAACACTTGTGTCCGTTTTTAATTAAATACAAGGAGATACTCAAAATATGTTGTTTAAGCTCATATAGTATATGACGTGTGTTACATGTTACGAAAATCATGTTATTTCTTTATCAAAATTAGACAAAACAATACAATTTTCGACTCGGCAATGTCGGTCAAAAGGTATAACGAGGATAAGTGACTATCTACAGTACAGATGAGTATTCGGTGAAGGGGATAATATTGAACGCAGCTTAACGTCTGAAAAATAGCGTATATTTAAAAAAATCGACCGCTGTTCTATTTCTTGATGTGCGTTTCTGGCCCAACTGTAGTACTCAACTGGGAAATATACACCCCCTGGTGTGTTGATATTTTCATTTTTTTTTATTTGGCAAGTATCACCATGTGCAGCCATATTTATTAACGTCAAAATATTTAAAAAAATAATAAACAAAAATAGCTGCAGTCCAATTTATTTGATTATTATTCCTCACAGGCCCACCCCCAACAACCACCCACCCCGACCGTCAAACAATAAGGTGGATCTGGTCAGGTATAGGTCTCATTGGTATCTGGGAAACCGCCCTACTCCTACTTTTGGTTATTAAACATGCTCGGAGAATGGACTTCGATAAATCAACTTTGGAAGATTTATGTCCCCTTGCGATTGATGAGGCTAAAATTAATAACGAACACACTGAGGAAACTCGGTGGCGCCGGTGAGTCTTGAATCCGTGTCCTGTGCTTTTAAGTGCACAACATTATCCACTGTGCCACGCCGGCCCTTGACACAAAAAATATAACGGCTTAATATGTGTCACAGGATACCCTAGTGGTTGGGGCTAACTCAGGAAAGAATCAATGACGGTGAATGCATTTACATAAGTTTAATGCAACTTTTAAAATATGTTAAATATATATACAATTATCTAAAAAAAACAAGCGAATACATAGATGAACTATGAAAAGAATGTTCTCGTGAACGTTTAAGACGTTCTTAGTATTATAACAAATACTGAATGTGTCGACTGATTATATACGACACTAAAGTGTTGTTAAATTTATAACAATGTTGATCTATGATCTAGCGCGATAACTGTGATGCGCGAGAGCTCATGAAGATGATGATGCGCGAATCCAATGGGTGATTGTCATCAAATGCCTTCTATAAGGGTTGATGACGCGATATGTAAGATGATTAACCTCCACTGAGATTGTGGATGATGTTCCTCCAGTGAGGACTGATAACGGGCCCACCTCGTGTCCCGGGGGTTGTCGCTACTAGAACCTGGCCATGCTGCGCAGGTACGGGGACCGTCTCCACCGCTCTTTACGTTTTACGTGGACGCTTAGCTCCACTCCGGAAGGCTTACATCCACACCTGGATGGCTAATATCCAACCCTGGATGGCTTATATCCAACCCTGGATGGCTTAGGCTGTAATTATACATACGTTTTAGATGTCGGTTGACAAACATAACAATCTTGCATAATTATCATTACCCAAACAAATCATTATTCAATAAATATATGTAAGCTGTACTAATGATGAGTAGCAATGTATACATATTCTACAACGCCATGTAAACGCCATGTACGTCGCTGTTAATCAATGTAATATGCAACGTTATCAAATCACTCGTATATTACACTCACTGAGTTATGCATGCACACATGTATGTCACCTAATGCCCACATTATACAACGCTATTCATACACGTCGAACATTTATACAAGTCACTCATCTCATTGTTAACTAATGTTAACAATCGTGTATTACAATCACGGAGTTATACGCCAACGTTAACTAATGTACCTATTATACAACGTTAACAAAGTAATATTGTTTTACAATTAATGATCAATTACAATAATTACATATAATAAAGTAACTTCAAAATCATATGATAGTCTCAAGTTAATGTTTGAGAAACACCAAAGCTAACCGGATGTCGTAACCGCCAACCAAGATGGCGCCGCCCACTGAATAAAAATGTACGATAAAAGTTAATAAAATAAATACTGACCACATATTGCCTGTGAATTTCGCCGTCCAACTCCTGTTCCAAACAAAGCAACTATCAAGCAATCCCGGCAAGAACTAGAAGACAATGGGTTTTATAGCAAACGTTACGCCCAAACCATTATTTCCCCCGTTCAGTCCGTGACATACGTGGCTAAATTCGCAGTATTAAAATCTACACGAAAGGCCCCTTACACAATTTTGCCGTTTAAGGAAGATAGACCTATACGTTTACATGCATTAGCACAACAATAAACTTATGAAACGGCCTCTCTGGCAGCCACTTAAAATGTGCACGCTTTTACGTGTTTCATGAATATATCATGGATATTGTGAATTTGTTTCAACTCAACAATAGATTAGGGTGTAACTAACAGCTTACAAGAGCTATGTACGACCAATACGCTCTACCGTGACTTTTTGTGACAATATGTCTAGCTAGTATTCATAACTACCACATGACATAATCAACATAATTTGACCAATCAGTGATCAATAAAATAAAACACTTTCACATTCTGGTAGGGGGTGAACTTCTTGTTTATTGTTGAGTCTCAACTGACTTTTGCTCTTTATAAAACTAATTTGTAGAGATACTTGTATTAGAAGCTTTACTTTTTTTGTGTACAACTATGTATCTTCTTCTGTCTGATTTTGAAACCCCTACATGGATACATTTTATTTTATTTTTGTTTAATAGTTTGATTTTTGGACTAGGGGCTTTTCAAGCCCTAGTCCTTAGCAGGCGACAACATTCGAAAACGCTAGAAGCCGCAACAGATCGTCACTGACGTAATGTATCACTACGCTAACAGACAGAGCGTCAGCGGTCATTCTGACTGGGTGTTCATTCGCATACAAGAGGTAAACACATCCCACTCACTGTATGCATATTCATAGGGGCCCTGGCCTTGTGTAGAGAAGAAATAGTTCTCCGGATCAGACAAATACCATCTAAATCGAAAATAAGATGTGGGAAATGGAAAGAAAATTGAAAAATGTGATGTTTGGACCTATACCTTTTTTCTACTAAGACAAGAAACAAGATGATATATTTTATCTCGAAATATTATAAACCCCGTTTGGACCCCGTACATCCAGCTTTGCAAACCTGGGATAAAGTAGCTCATGTGCATATTAATGTCGAAAGGACCAATGCTTCCGAGCAAAAGTAGTTATTTTTCAGCAAAAAAGAATAGAGGTAAACTTTTACGATAGCAGCGGGAAAATGGAACATCCGTCACCTAATGGAGACAATCTTTAAGAAAGTCTTCGTCAAAATGTTATACTTGCAGAATTTACAAATTGTATTACTACGCTGTAGAAGCGGCATTTCAGACAAAATAGATTGAACTGATCACGCGTTGATTTCATGACCGGCGATCACTATTAATCGAGTGGAGAAGATTTTTTTCGAATCCGACTATGTACAGATATGAATAATGTTGCTCCGAATTAATAAATGATGGAATACATACCACAATAAAAAAATATGTAAACAATAATAAAATTAGAAGTATTTTTCCAAAAAGGATAACTCATACGGCCCATATTTCTATCCGGTGCAAGCGTCGGAATTTAATAATTACAATCTGATCCCTTCGAACTCAAGAGGACGCTTTCCGCCAGTTTTGTCAACAGTTCAGTGCATACAATGTTCATAAATGCACTTACACCATGTACACTCAACAGAACTGTTCATTTTCCAAAGCCCCTAGTCCATCAGTGCTTTCAGCACTTTGATTCATATAGAGAGTGAGGATAACTGAATATCTTAACATATCGGTTATTTGTAACTAATGACAGGATGACATGATGTGAAAGTGAATAGACAGAAATATCAGTTTACTGTAATTAGTGGGAAACGGTACCTAAAAAGAGATATAGGGTCCTATAGAAACCACAGCGTCCGAACGCAAAGGCATCGTAGGTCCGCACTGTACTGTAATCAAGGACTTGAGAAATTGACACTAAACTCTCTACCATTGGTAGTGGACTTAATAGTGGACTTTTGCGACAAGTCTACCTTTGTCTTAGAATTGTGTTCCATGGAAACACTTGCGTCCCCTACCATGTGCTTATTTCCAAAGTTCGGTTGCAGGTTAAGTCTTATAAAAGGGCATAACTCTATCAAAATGAAAGTCAGAGTTATTGCACGTGTAACAATATTCCTTGAGTTGAGATGAAGATATGTGTTAAGTTTCATGAACATTAGGTCAAATACTTTTCAATTAATTATCAACATTAGGTTTGCAGCAGAAACGTTTGCTACACGTTGCTGGTTGCAGGTTAAAGCGGGACGGATGGACGACAACAAAGTGATCCCTAAGTGTCTGCCATGCTAAGCAGGCGACCCAAATACAAGTGTTCAGTTCTCATTAAAATATATCTATCATGCGGATATTTTTATGCACTCTTCAACCCAATGAATTTTACTTTACCAGGCTAGACCCGTGACGTTTGACGAATAATGCTAAATACAGCAAAACATGTTTCGAGACACTAATTTCAGTGCTAGATGTACACTTCATGATTGCCATGTGTCCCTTTAATTACAAAATATCTATTTGAAAAACTTGAATAAACGATAAATAGATTAAAATGACATTGTGTTCCCAAAGGCAGTTTTTAGTTTCTGATAGCAAATGGATTTTTTTTTTACTTTTTACATAGATCATCTAGGTGAAGGGCTTATACATTTTATATAATACAACTGAACCAAAGAATAAATAATAATATATTTTATTTATATTATATTTATAAACTAAACATCTATTAAATACTACAATCATTAAATGAAATTTACTTCATACTTTATAGCACAAAAAAATCAACCGTCATATATGGCCTAAAGTGTGTTAAAATGATGTAAAACACCATTCAAACAAACAAACAAAATACTTCAATATTATGCCAGATATTGTATGGCAAACCAAATTTTTGAATGTGAGCAGTATGGCATTGCATACATTTGGTGTGTTTTTCAACAGTTTTACACACTACATAGTCTTTGTGAGATATAATTATGTTCATTTTGGTTCTTTAAAAAAATAATGTCTGCTTAGTTCTCGGGATTGCCAAATTGAAGTCACCATCATGATCAGACGAACACATCTCAAGCGGCTTACGCAGTAACAAGTATACACTGTAACACATAAGGCCGAAGAAAAAATAACCGCGTTTCTGATTTGGCCTAATTAAATTAATATATTTCCTGGAATTTAGAATCTTGCGATCACAGTCAACTTTTTTGGTTAAATTCAAATCTTTCAGGGTTGCATTGGTATTTGAAAAACGAAGGGCATCTCGAGACCAGATGATTTTTCTCTGAAATGACCAAAAGAAGGACTGTGGTGAAAATTATATAAGCGTTATGATATATGCATGGAATTTCATAAGAATCGACAGAGTGTCCTGCTATTTTTAAAGGGAATTTAACTTGGGCTGTATGTAAATTGACATCACAGAGAGACGTTAACGTTGTACCATCAACTTGTATGGGTTTTATGTGATAAATAGAATCTCACAAAATCATCAATTATTTATTAAACTCTTTAGCAAACATTATTTGATGCTCGACTAGCCGTCGCATTGTATCTTTTTGCCAACTCGTTTAATAAATCAGCACTCGCTCATGAAAGATCAGCTATTATATCGCCGAGAAATAAATATTTAATCATTATTCTCCCATCACTGCTATAATCCACAAAATATTTTTTGAAGTACATGTATATATGTCATACATAGAATGAAATATTGAAATTTTCATATCGTGCCCAGGCTTTGCCCAAATATAAGCTCTCGGGCAGATATTGGCGTCTCAGGGCAATACAGGATGAGGTATGAAATGCCTGTATATTATTCTCTATATAGTATATCTGTATAATTTATATATCTTTAAATATAAGCATGTTTACTTGGTTAGGCCAAAACAAAAAAGATGTGTGTTTCCGGTTGCCCGACTGACCCTATTTTTAAGGGGCCGATCCTAACATGTGTGTAAATAAATAAAATATGTCGATATATATAAAATTTCAATTTGTTCTAAAGGATGATTTATCATATAGCTTACATCATGGAAGTGAAACATTAACACCATTCTATATTTGACTCTCTGGGGTGGCTCGAAATATTGCCATATTATTAGCCTAATTAAGCTATATCACAGGGGTAAAATATACTAAAGTTTATTGCGTTAGCTTACTCAGGACTAGGCTCAGTCTCAGAGCTGGAACTTGGAGATGCCACTTGACAGGTGGCAACATCTGCAAGGATCCCTGAAAGAAAAATCAATTGTTGTTTATATAAATATGTTAATCCTTTACAGTACTGCTGTAGCTATATGCAAACTTTGGACAGTGGAGCTGTGGTGTGGTGCAAGGGCACCGATTCTGCGGGTGGGGAGGGGTCTGGGGGCATGCCCCCCTTCCCAACACACACCCATTGTCCCCTCCAGAAAACATTGACATGAATGGTTTAATATGGTGCAGTCTAGCACTTTCTAGAGCAATGAATGTTTGAGAAAATTATATGAACATGCGTATTGTGCTTATAAGCTGTTACGCCCTGTGGTGTGGTGGGTGAAGGAGGAACTCCCAGGCGGTTTGGGGAACAAGGGAACATGGCCATTTATTTTTGGGGAACAATGGAACATTGTCTGTTATTGGTAATATTTTTGGGGAACAAGGGAGCATCGGAAAAATATTTTTGAAGAACAAAGCAAACTATTTTTGGGGAACATTGGGTCATATTTTCAGTGAACAAGAGAACATGGTCCCCCCACACTTGAGCGGAGTTATGGCCCTTGATTTAGTTAAAAATGCTATATTTTGCCTCGTTAAGACGATAGGGCCTTCATTTTTTATCCGATCTTTATCAGTCTTTAACAGCTGGGTAATATCAACAAAAGTTCGAACAAGTTCGAAAACCGGCTAGATCGGACTAGTAACAGGGGAGTTATGGCCCTTTATTTAGTTATAAATGCTATATTTTGCCTCGTTAAGACGATAAGGCCTTCATTGTTTATCCGATCTTTACCAAACTTTATCAGATTGCTAATATAAATGAAAGCTCGGAAAAGTTTGAAAACCAGCCAGATCGGACTAGTAACAACGGAGTTATTGCCCTTGATTTTATTAAAAATGCTATATTTCGCCTTGTTAAGAAGATATGGCCTTCATTTTTCATACGATCTTTACCAGATTGTTGATATCAATGAAAGCTCAGACAAGTTCGAAAACCAACCAGATCGGACCAGTTACAGCGGAGTTATGGCCCTTGATTTAGTTAAAAATGCTATATTTTGCCTCGTTAAGACGATAGGGCCTTCATATTTCATCCGATCTTTAACAATCTTTATCAGATTGGTAATATCAATGAAAGCTCAGATAAGTTCGAAAACCGGCTAGATCGGACCAGTAACAACGGAGTTATGGCCTTGATTTAGTTAAATGTGCTATAGTTTGCCTCTTTGAAATGATAGGGCCTTCATTTTTCATCCGATCTTAACCAAACTGTACCAGATTGTTAATATCAATGAAAGCTCGGACAAGTCCGAAAAACAGCCAGATCGGACAGGTACTAACGGAGTTATGGCCCTTGATTTCGTTAAAAGTGCTATATTTTGCCTCGTTAATACGATAGGGCCTTCATTTTTCATCTGATCTTTACCAGATTTGTTGACTTTAATTATTTTTTTTTGATAAACTTAACTAATTATTTTTATTTATTTTTTATTGATTATTATTTTTTTTTTAAATTTTATTTTCGTTTTTTGATTATCTTTTTAACCAGCCAGATCGGACCATCAATGAAAGCTCGGACAAGTTCGAAAACCAGCCAGATCGGACATGTAACAGCGGAGTTATGGCCCTTGATTTATTTAAAAATGCTATATTTTGCCTTGTTATATGATAGGGCCTTCATTTTTCATCCGATCTTTACTAAACTTTACCAGATTGTTAGTATCAATGAAAGCTACGATAATTTGAAATACAGCCAGATTGGACCATTTACACAGGAGTTATGGCCATTGATTTTCTGAAATATGCTATAGTTTGGCCTCATTAAGACGAAAGAGCCTTCATTTGGACGGATTTCAGTGAAACTTTTCAGGGATGATCAGTACCAAGCCTAGTTGTATATATTGTCACCGTGTTCCGGTTGAATGATTTTCGCGGATGTCTAGTTGTGCAAATCATTGCCGTGTTCCGGTTGAATGATTTTTGGCAGAGTTAAGGCCCTTTAAAGGTTTTAACACAAACTTTGTCTGGATTAGTTCTCATGAACCTCTGGCTGGATTTCAACAAAACTTGGCAGGGATGATCAGTACCAAGCCTTATTGCGTATATCATCGCCATGTTCCGGTTGAATGATATTATACATAAAACGTTATGCTTAGGCGTTCACATGCCCTCTTGGGCCTCTTGTTTTCATTATATAAATATTGATGTGTTTTTCTTATATTGCCTATTTCTTTTGCTGCTTCGTTTGTTAGAGATTATAAATTGGAGAGGATATCTTTATTTACATTTTTATTGGGATGACAAAAGAGTAAGTGTGAAGTTTGGTGCACCCTAGACCCTGGTTTAAACCCCTAGCGGCCATTTTTGCCACTGTCCGTTCCACGGCGGTAGCCCTATGGACAACCCTTTTTGTGTTTATTACGTCATGTGCCTTTATTCTTTATTAACATTGCCGTTAATTTTTGTCGTTTTGCGTGAGTTTGGGTTTACTGTGTTCTGTGAAAGCTGCATTCCTTTGTATTTTATTTGCATTTCGAATTTTATAGTTATTTTTTTTAACTACCTGCATCATTAACATTTCTTACTATAACCGCAGTATTCACGGAGAAATGGCTTAAATACTTATGGGAAGGTAGCGTTTGATGTGTGTTTTTAATCTTGTCTTGTCGTACCCTAAACGGTTTGTTCTTTTTCGAGAAGATGTTCTCCTAGCCCGGTGCAGGATAGGGCATACATGTTATACTCATTCATATTTATTCCAAGGTGAGCAATTACCAGAATGCTTTGCACCGTTAACGGTCAAACACATCTTGTTGGAATTTGTAGACTTTGATCCTGAGCGTCAAAGGAACTACAATGATAATACTATGAAAGAGTTATTTGAAACTATAGATTTTAGTCTTGTTTTAGATTTCCTGAAAGAAATCAGACTAAATCACTATAATATGTTCTTATATATATTTACTTATTTATATACCCGTTGACGGGCATTTGTTGATTTACATATATTGTTTATGTTGCCACCATATTATCCCTTATTTGTAAATAGTTTTATCTTTATATATTTACATTCATTTTAATTACTTCTTCATTTCTTCATCTTTCATCAGCTTTTGCGCACAATATGACCTATTTATGTGTCGACGTGCCGTAAAACACCATTCATTCATTCATTCTTTTGTAGCTCTGGCTTCTGTCAAGTCATTGAGTACTTACTTTGTGGCTTTCTAGGCTTTTCTTTTTTATATTATATATATACATTTATGTGTTTTTCTTATACTGCCTATTTCGTTTGCTGCCTTGTTCGTTAGAGATTATAGCCTGGCGGGGATATCCTTATTTACATTTTTCCGTTTATTGGGATGACAGTAGGGTAAGTGTGAGGTTTGGTGCACCCTAGAACCTGGTTTAAACCCCCATCGGCCTTTTTTGCCACTGTCCTTCCAAGGCGGTAGCGTATTATCAACCCGTTTGTGTTTGTGATGTCTTATCTTGCCTTTTATTCATATTTGAAGTTGTTCTATGTTTCCTACAACTAGAAAACCTTAATAGCCATGTTACACAAATTAGCGACAGAAATTATATTTGTTTCCTGACTTATCCCTGGATCTTTAGAAATTGCAAAAATGATCTGATAATTCTCAATATTCTCCTACCTTGAACAAAATCAAATTTCCCCGACTTTTCAAGTTTATTAGCAACGCTGAATCAATTAATAAATATGCTTAAAGTATACTTACTGGATATTGGAGCATTACTACTACTTCAGCCAATGTTAGTATACTATTATCAGCTCGTATTGTCAACTTCTCCCACATGTAGAGTTGAGAGTATAGGTGTACTTGTCACCAATGGCACCCGGATGAAAGCCAACCACCTTGTATTCGCTCCCAGTAGCGCCTATTTGTAATTCTAGCTCTTTTAACCTATACTCTTGAAAAATAAATCAGCATCGATTAAATTATAATTGTTAACTATGTACGATTGGTGTTTAGCTACATCACGGTGAATATAAAGAAAGAACATAACGTATGTATTGAAGTAATTAGACCATTGACGTTGTCTATATTTGAAATAGTGTATGTTATTATGCTTAATATGCATTACCCTGACTTGTATAATGTATTCTTGCATACCGGATTTGGTTATGCACGTTTTACATGGGTGATGGAAAGTCTGATCGTACAGATGTGGGAAGATACAAGTCTAGCGCTGATATCAACAATGACAGTTGCATGATGTCATTGTATAAATAAACATGCAAAACGTTAGTAGTTGGCTACATCAATGCTCTGAATGTAAATTATATGCAATAAAAAGAATTAAGCATGCGTATCCGGTTCAGATAGGGAAATACTAACCGTCGGTACAACTGTTTAAATCGGAACCTCGGCAGAGCCTTGTTTCAAATAAAAATGGGGCAGGGCCAAAAATTGTCCCCAGGGTCGTCACCATTTAAACAAACGTGGTAGAGGATCCATAAGCTGATAATAAATTAAAAAAAATAAACCCTTATCTCTTGTAGTTTCAGAGAAGATTTTTGAAGTTCTTCCCTATAACTCTATTTAAGAATGATCCAACAAAGGCCCCTAAGCTCCCAATTAAAGAAATAAGAACCAAGTCTTCTTAGGAAAAAAACAATCAATGAAATAAAAACATTAATAAACAAAATTAAGAAAAAAAAATGAAAAAACAAAACACAAATTAAAACAAATTTAAATAAAACATAATTTTGTTTTTAAAAATTAAACCCATGAGTATAGGTTTCTTATGAGGAAAAAAAAAGAAGAAAAAAACCCATGCAGTAGGAACGCCTGCCCTATGGCGTAGAAATATCTATTAAACACGGTCACGTGATAAAATTGATAATACAAATGACATTATCGGCGAAATTGACACTGGTCAGATTTATAAACCTCTTGTCTATAATCTGTGATTATGACAAAACACAATCACTGATCGTTGTTAAAGTAATAATATTCACGAAGAACATTGCTCGAACATTATTTCTGTATTCCCATTAATAGTTAAAGGTATTTTTCAAAGGGATGAATTTAGGCTGTTTTAAGGTTTAAATTGCCGATAATACGTTTTTCAATCAATTTCGATTTATTTTGTCAATTTAGAAGCGAGAATAAAAACAAATACATGTACCCGTAGATGAGTCTTTCCTCTGTCCATATGTTTAGTATTAATCAAATCGGAGAGAAGTACCTTTTATTCCAAAAATTAATTAACATTTCCCACCGACTCAAAGACGGCAAAATGCATATACATTTACAGACGCGACCGGGTACACATATTTCTCATTTAAATTGGCCTCGTTTGCTCAATATTATCTCTCTAGAGGAAGACAAACCTATTACTAGACTCTCTTCTTTTGCCATCTCCAAGTTTTTATTTGGCATCGCTGGTGAGCCAAGGAGTGTTAAAAACTCAATAATGGAAAACTTCTTGTTGAGTGTGGCAACATATCACATTCGGACAATCTCCTTAAAATTCAAACTAAAATCCAGACTAAATTTCTGATGCCAGAGGTCTATCCTCCGAGCACGTAAAAGAACCATAGGAATATATTCGATAATAAGAGTAGGGCACGTTTCCCGGATTTCTATGTATCCTTCCCCTGACTCAAAGACGGCAAAAGGCATATACATTTACAGACGCGACCGGGTACACAAGAAATAAAATAATTCCATTATTTCAATACATATATTTAAAATATAGTCTGAATCTGATGAGGATATTTCTCATTTAAATTGGCCTCGTTTGCTCAATGTTATCTATCTAGAGGATGACAAACCTATAACTAGACTCTCTCCTTTTGCCATCTCCTAGGTTTTATTTGGCATCGCCGGTGAGCCAAGGAGTGTAAAAAAACTCAATAATGGAAAACTTCTTGTTGAGTGTGGCAAAAAATCACATTCGGACAATTTCCTTAAAATTCAAACTTTCGTAAACATCCGTGTTGAGGTTATTCCTCAACTAAATATCCATGCATTCCAGACTAAATTTCGGATGCCAGAGGTCTATCCTCACAGCACGTTAAATAACCATAGAAATCTATTCGATAATAAGAGTAGGGCACGTTTCCCGGATTTTTATGTATCCTTCCCCTCTCTCTGGGGCGGCTCTAACTAACATATACTGTGTTGATGAGCTGTTAAACAACATTCAATTCAATTCCATTAATATTATAGCATATGTGTAATACTATTTATAAACCAGATATCTTGCCCCAATGCTCAACCTTGTTGATAAACGTTTGATAGTGGATGTGTACGTTTTTGTCAGCAGGGAACTTGACCTTTGACCTCAAAATCAAAAGGCATCATTTTCTCACCAGATGCAGTCATTCCATGAAGTTTGACGAGATTTGCTTCTGAGGAAGTGGATAGTGAGACAAGTTTTTTTATTATTGGGTCACGGCGCCCTTGACCTTCAAAATTCGATATGTACATGCTTCGTACAAAGTTTCGTCCAAATCCAACAAGTAGGGCAGACAAGATTTGTGACGGACGAACGGAATGGCCAAATATAATCTGTCTCACCTACCACTTTGTGGGAAGACATACTTATAAAGACAATATTTTTGTTCAGATGTATACTTTATTAAGCATAGACTTGAGAGAACATATACTTCAACATTGACTCTGGGCAGTGGCGTACATGGAGTCTTCTTCCACATGACTTGCAGTCTAAAAGAAAAAAAAAACACAGAATAAAAAGTTAATATAAGCCTAGCAGAGTATTCAATTTGTATCAGGTGTTGCGAGGCGGAGGGGGCATGTTTAAGGGAAAGGGACATTTATAAATTTAATTATTGTTTAACGCGTCATCAACACGTTATTTAGGTTATTTAGAGCCACACCAGAGAGAGGGGAACGATACATAGGCATCCAGGAACCCTGCCCTACGCTTACTATCCATTAGATTCATATGATTCGTTAATGTGCTTGGAGGACAGACCCCGATACACATGACCACCCAGTTTACGTTCCCATCAGACGAACGAGGCTAGGTTGTCTTGCCGCAGGACACATCGAAGTAACCCAGTGGCGCCAGTAAGAATTGAATCCGTGTTCATTGGATTTAAAGCAGAGTATGCTATCCACTGGACCACAGCGTCCCTTGATAAACAAGAGGCCCATGTGGGCCTGTAGACGCTCTACTGGTATGATGTGATTCAAAAACATAAACATGATAGAGGCCAACCCAAAATACATGTTTCCTATATATAACTCTATGTAAACTTTGGGTTATCGTGGAGGCCATTTTGAAAATTTGACGACGACGAAAATCACAAACTTGACAGAGGCCAACAACAGGAACTTGTATATGCTATTTAACTAGAATGGAATAAGTGGTAATATGTCGTTTGATAAATGTCCTTAAATTTGACCTAAGTTTAGCCATTGTGGCCATCATGGATGACTGGAGGCCCCAATAACACAAATCTGAGGGGGATTAACCCAAAGATCATTGTGATTAAGTTTCATCAAAATCCTTCAAGCGGTTTCAGAGAAGATGTTATTTTTAACGTTTTCCTATATAACTCTACGTAAACTTTGGGTCGCTGTGGCGGCCATTTTGATTATTCGATGATAACGAAAAACACAAACTTGATAGAGGCCAACCCAAGGGACATGCTTATGATATTTCACAAGAATGGAATAAGTGGTTTCGGTGGAGATGTTGTTTAAAATTTCCTTAAATATGACCTAATTTTAGCCATGGCTGCCATCTTGGATGACTGGCAGCCGCGAAAAACATGATTCTGAGGGGGATTATCCCAAAGATCATTGTAATGATGTTTCATGAAAATCCTTCAAGCGGTTTCAGAGAAGATGTTATTTTTAGCCTTTTCCTATATAACTCTGTGTAAACTTTGGATCGCCGTGGCGGCCATTTTGATTATTCGACGATAACGAAAAACACAAACTTGATAGAGGCTAACCCAAGGAACATGTTTATAATATTTCACAATAAGGGAATAAGTGGTTTCGGAGGAAATTTCGTTTGAAATTTCCTTAAATTTGACCTTATTTTAGACATGGCGACCATCTTGGATGACTGGCGGCCGCGAAAACATAAATCTGAGAGGGACTATCCCAAATATCATGGTGATTAAGTTTCATCAAAATCCTTCTAGAGGTTTCAGAGAAGTTGACATTTTTAACCTTTTCCTATATAACTCTATGTAAACTTTGGGTCGTTGTGGTGGCCATATTGATTATTCGACGATAACGAAATATAGGCCATCCCAATGAACATGTATATGATATTTCACAAGAATGTAATAAGTGGTTTTGGAGGAGATGTCGTTTGAAATTTCCTTAAATTTGACCTTGTTTTAGCCATGGGGGGCATCTTGGATGACTGGAAGCCGCAAAAAACATACATCTGAGAGGGACTATCCCAAAGATCATTGTGATTTAAGTTTCATCAAAATTCTTTAAGCGGTTTCAGAGAAGATGTCATTTTTAATGTTTTCCTGTATACCTCTTTGTAATATTTAGGTCGCTGTGGCGGCCATTTTGATTATTCGACGATAACGAAAAACACAAACTTGATAGAGGCCAACCCAAGCAACATGTTTATGATATTTCACAGGAATGAAATAAGTGATTTCGGAGGAGATGTCGTTTGAAATTCCCTTACATTTGGCCTAATTTTAGCCATGGTGGCCATCTTGGATGACTGGAGGCGGCGAAAAACACAAATCTGAGGGGTCTATCCTAAAGATCATTGTAATGAAGTTTCATCAAAATCCTTCAAGCGGTTTCAAAGAAGATGCCATTTTTAGCCTTTTCCTATATAACTCTATGTAAACTTTGAGTCGCCGTGGCGACCATTTTGATTATTCGACGATAACGAAAAACACAAACTTGATAAAGGCCAACCCAAGGAACATGTTTATTGTATTTCACAATATGGAATACTAAGTGGTTTCGGAGGAGATGTCGTTTGAAAATTCCTTAAATTTGACCTAGTTTTAGCCATCATGGCCGTCTTGGATAACTGGCTGTCATGAAAAGCATACATCTGAGAGGAGGCCTTCTAAGTAACATTGTGATGAAGTTTCATCAAAATCTATCAAGCGGTTTCAGAGAAGATGTCGATTTTATAAAATTGCTAACAGACGGACAGACAGACAGACAGACAGACGGACGACAGGCGAAAAGTGATCCCATAAGCTCGCATGGCCTTTGGCCAGTAGAGTTAAAAACTGATTAATTAGGAACATCAAATAAAGGGTCAATACATATTATATTTTGTATCATACGAGTATACGATTGATTTGATAATGACATGATTACACACTTAAAGTGGACAAACATTTTTAATGTATTTTCACCCAACAGTAAAGCAAGAATCTATTATAAGGAAAGCTAAATCTGAGGCTGCAATGTTCTATCAGCTATTTATTAAATAAAATAACAACTCTTGCCAAAAATCTAAAATTGTTAAATTTTACGTTTTCTTCATATATTATTTTACTTTCATGACTTAGAAAGGATTTTACAATTATTTATTTTCTCTCTCAAAACCTGGTGATGCCGCTAGTTTTAGAGAAAAAAAACGCGATTAAATAAGTCAGACGGGAAGACACTTTTGTAGATGTTGATATGTGAAAATGTGTAAAACAGACTCACAATTGGAAATTTGCTCCGTGTCCCTTTAGTAAATGGGAGACCCATCATATAGATACTACATTTCAGAATGAGAACACAATTTAATTTGTTTATGTTAAAGGGACATGTGACAATCCTGAAGTAGTAATCAAGCATTAACAATTAGCATCTCAATTTATTAAATTGCTATCATTTTACCTTTAAACCTGCTTGCATTAAATTAAATAAAAGCGTCAGTTTTCATTTTGTCTTTGTTATTATTATCAACAGCAAGTAATGTGTAAAACAATTTCTTCTGAACTATTCTAATAAATAATATTAATGATTGCACAAATGCAAATTATGAAGAAAAACTGACCAGACGCCAGAAGTTTTAAACAAATAAAGACTGCCTTGTATCCCTTTAGCACAACTTTGTTTAGCATGTATTCAGTACATGTAGTTTACACGAACTCAGATACTCTGAATTATCACTGAAAACAGTTTTACTCTAACTTTGAACAGCACCGTGCAAACTTAACACGTGTTGTAATACAAGCTCCATCTTAAGAGCTACAACGAAGTGCGGTGGAGAGCACAAACACTTTTTAAAAATTCTCTCACCTCAATATGATCCAATGGCATTTAATACGGCTTGACATTCTGAAGTCGTCAGTATCAATTCACTTAGAGCTGCTCTAGTGCACGATTCACATTTGGGGCCTCTCTGAAAAACAACATCAATCCAATGTCAATGTCAATGTTCAAACAGACATAGTTTATCCTTTATATACATATTTAAAAAAAAATGAACTAAATTGAATTAAGCATGCATAATATTTACTCCTTGTACTCAATTACACGGTTAATATGATTAAAACATCTCTCATCATTCATTATACATGTAAACTATCATTAAGCATGAATTGGAAATCCATTAAAACATTTGTTCCACTTTCACAGCATATTTCCAGCCAATGGAATAGCCATTTCTTTTAAGACACACTGGAAGCAACTGTAGTAGCTCCAACTACTTAAAAACCTTTAAAGTGAAGTATATTTTCCGAAATTTGGCGCGCTTTTTTTTCTCAACAGAAAGTCTCTAGTAAATGTAAATAAATATCAATTCAAAATCATTTTCTTACCTCAAAACTCTAGATAAATATTTATGAGTTTGACTGATTTCAGACCAAATTTCAATGGCAGTTTACATTGTTTCAATGGTTGTTTTACTGGGTTTTGTATTGAAAAGGAGACAACATAATGATATAACGACAACGATAAAAATGTTCTTTATGCATCGGAGGGGTAGGGTCGGAGGGGGTTTCTAGTTTCCGTACCTCCTCCTTGATATCGGTATCCATCATTCCCTCCCCCGAAGGGGGACATTGATAGGTGCATTACTACTAGTAACTGTTTTATTGCATGAAAAGTTATGCAGTATACAGTGGGAATATTACAATAGACCTACACCCAGTTACTAGAAAGATCCACAGGAATCGGACATATTGTAAACGCATGTATAAATCAAGTTGACTATCCACTACTATTATATAAAACTATATCTTTTGTACCATAGCTCTAATGGGTTTCCTTTGTTCTTGCTTATGGTGTAATTTTCATAAACCTGAAGCTTTGAGCCTAAACCGTGTTATAACTGCCGGTATATTTCAGCCGTGCTATAAATGACAGATTCGGAAGTTATACCATGGTCTACCCAATTTACACGCGCGTAGTTGTAATGATTACACACAACCTGTCAATCAAAAGGTCAATTACAGGCATTGAATGGCTACGGTACAAAACATTTATAGCATATTTTTCTCGTATGCGATTTATATTGCACTCTCGGACCTGCGGCCCTCGAGAAGCTGTATAAATAGCATATACTCGAAAGATTATGCTATAAATATAAATAGTAATTAAAAATTAATGTAAATATATAAAGATAAAACTATTAAAAAATAAGGGATGATATGGTAGTAATATAAACTATATATGTAAATCAACAATGCCCGTCAACGGGTTTATAAACAAGTAAATATATATAAGAACACATTATAATGATTTATATAGTCTGATTTCTTTTAGGAAATATAAAACAAGTATCAAATAACTCTTTCATAGTATTACCATTGTAGTACCTTTGACGCATAGGATAAAAATCTACACATTCCAACAAGATGTATTTGACCGTTAACGGAGCAAAGCAGGGTATACATTCAAACGTGGATCTATATATGGGGATACTTAGGCTGTGAGCTCGTAGGAGAAACCCTCCCCACTAGGGGGAATTTTGTAGGGTATGATTTTCTGATAAGAACATACAGTAAGTTTCAAAATGAGACATGTGTGTCATTTGAGCGTTGGGATTTTAGTGGGTTTTGGGGGAAAAACACTGCGTTTTTAGACGAAAATCGTCGAAATCTGGAATTATATTTTAGAAAAATAATGGAATATATTAGAACCAATTTGAATTGATGGAATCTTTCTCGGAACGCATCTCTACGTGTTTCACCATATAATGTATGGATCCGATACTTAAATATTGAGATTTTTGGTAAAAATGTTAAAAAATCACGCAATGTTTGAATAAACAACCGCCGTATTTCTGTAGAACAAATCACAAAAGCTCACCAAAGCGAAAAATATGGCGATCGGTGTCATATTTTTCAGACATGTTTGGTATCTACATTTTTCGTTTTCGTGAGATCTCGTTCAGTATTTGGAAACTTAACCCCGCCCAACACACGCGTGACTGTTTCCTTTCCGGTTATCGTGTATGGCGGTTTTGTATGTGTGTCATTATTTGGACGGGGATACATTTCCAAATACGGAACAAGATCCCGCGAGAGCGGATAACTGGATATTGAGGTCATTCCTGTTTCTAGTCCTCATTTTCACAAAGTCTTCGTAGTCTAATCCCAAATCCATATGCGACTGCTTTCTTAGTATTAGGCGGGTGACAGGAATCATTATTTAGGTAAATGCTTGTCTGTAGTTTTTTTTATATTAATCTGTGTATAAGTGACCATTTTTAAGATTCACTTGAGAGTCGAGACATTCAATTGACCTCTGTTAAACCTCAGTTCCAACTTTATGTGTGTATATGCCATTACCAAATTTAGCGAAATCATTGAGTACTTGTTCTGTACCGTCTCATGCGCCGAATCCGTCATAGATGAATCTCTTATAGAAAATATGTGTTTTTATGAGCAGCAAAGTTTGTTACCAAGTAGATATAAAACTCTAACAGGAAAAGTAGCATTCAAAGACGAAAGTCAACCACAAACACACAACGAGACAGAGATAACTACATATAAAGATGAATAAAAGAAATAAGACATTAACAACACGCAAGGGTTTCAAACGCCAAGTTTTTAACCTATAGCGACCACGTCTGTCTGAACAAAATAATTCTCCCCATACTGAAAGTGTTGTTGTCCAGTACTGTTCCAATCAACAAAAGAGACTGGTCTGTAGGAACAAGTGGGTTTGATCTCATAGAGAGCGTTTCTTTGCATGCATCTAAACAATCCTCTTTTGGAACTGATTAACATTAAAAACAATTTAGTTCTATCACAGAAAAAGAGTTTATAGCAGCCTAAAAGCATCACATGAATTAATATTAATGAAGTATTTACCAAAACCTAGCCGAGCGGTCGAGGTTTTCCTACGGAACTATGTCACTAACAATAATTAAATTAATTCTTTTATGGGTCATAGTTAATGTATATGCACATTGGATATGCAACTGACACACATTACTATGATGGTTTTAGTCGTTGTTCTGCCAGACTGCCTCCAGTCT
The DNA here is from genome assembly GCA_037043455.1 of Cyrtodaria siliqua. Classification (NCBI taxonomy): domain Eukaryota; kingdom Metazoa; phylum Mollusca; class Bivalvia; order Adapedonta; family Hiatellidae; genus Cyrtodaria; species Cyrtodaria siliqua. Next base: position 110,068 of record JAWPHD010001437.1, on the reverse strand, counting down.
TGTTAAGAAATACCGTTACCATGGGCCATATGTGCGTGGTTATATGTGTGTCATGACCCAAATAACAGTTTGTGATCTCGCACAATATAAACCCGAAGGAAATATTATGTGTTATCTGACACGGAGTTTTATGTTTACAATGCACACTTTTACGAGAATAATCACAGTACAAACAAATTCTCACAACTTACATTTGATGCCCATCACTGAACTTCAAACCAAGAAAACCTGCAACTTCGTCCTGTTTTCTACAATGTAAATTTGATGTTGAAACATTTAACAGCGTTTCTTTAAATGACATAACCATTATTGCACTTCTGATTTGCATACTTTATGGCGTTTAAAATGGCATATTAACATTTCACGGACGTGACTTTTGATGGATTGTACTTTTAATTACACTGTCTTGTCAATTTAAGCGCTGTAGACAAGATATTAGCGAGGTTGTGTTCATTTAAAATCGATTGAAGCTAACCAGTGTGTCATAATGCCTACTGACCGTTCCACGTCGGTAACGCTGTCTTCACCACTCTTTGTGTTGTGTATAGTTCGTTTCGTATAGTTAATTTGCTATGTGTGGTAGATTGCGGACCTACGGTGCCATTACGTGTGGGTGCTGTGGTTTATATAGGTCCATTTTTCTCATTTTTATATGGTGTATCGAGAGGTATTGATAAGAAATATAATAACTCTTCAATAACCAATCGGCATTTTATTATTTTAATAAATATAAGTATAAAAGTCGAACAGGAAATGCAGCTTTCACAGAACACAGTAAACCCAAAAACACGCAAAAGGACAAACATGAATGGCAATGGAACGGTCAGTGGCAAAATGTCTAAACCAGGTTCTAGGGTGCACCAAAACTCACACTTACCCTACTTCATCCCAATAAAACGGGACAGTGTAAATAAATAAATCCCCGCCATGAACTATTCTCTAATCAACAAGGCAGCATTATTAGGCAATATAAGTAAAACACAAAGATGCTCGTATATATATACATAAAATACAAAAAACAATAGCAAACCATTTTATATACAGAGGCAACTACGATAACAGATTTTGGTATTTTTACAGCATGGCCAATAACACACAGCAAATTTCTGAACATATATGGTTTTATAAATGGGGTTTGGGAGTGGTAAACGAAGTCAACGACAAACGATGGAATATCACAACCTTGGACACTATAATGAAAGTACTTGGCAATACGAATGTAAGTACAATCTATTTCACCTCTTTGCGGACGTGTTTTTTCTTTTTCAAATACAGTGATAATTAACTGTGTAAATGATCAATTATTACACTTATATTGGTGATTGCTTAGTAATTCCCGTAGAACATTCATTACTCTGGATGAAATGTTAACTAACTATTAAATAACTTTAGTTATATATATTTATGACACCAATTTCGTACATTCTTCATCACGTAACGAAAAATATATGTTAAAATGTACTTAAACGGGTAAGTTCGTTTTACTCGATGGTGGTCATGTTTTTGTCTTGATTTTCGTACCGCATTCGAACGATCAGTATCAAAGGGACCTCTGGTGGTTTAACACCAGGTTTTAGGATGCACTACTTCACTCCATTCCCATTGTTATCTGAATTAAAAAGGGAACAAGTCACGTTATTATTTAATATGTTCGTTTTTCTTTTTCAGAGGTCTATAGACATCCTCAAGATTGATAATGAAGGTGACGAATGGAAAACGATTCCCCAAATAATAACATCCGGGGCGCTTAAAAATCTATGGAGTCTCACTTTTCAAGAGAATATGCATACAATACTAAATATTGGGGAAATACAAAACCTGCCGTGCATTTATCGGCATTAAGACAGTTATACGACTATGGTTTTAGAACTTTTATGAGAGAGAGAAATCTTTGGTCACATCAAGCGTGGCCTGGTTTTAATGGATATATAACAAATGTGAATGAAGTTTCATTAATAAAGGTGCATAAAGCTAGATAGATAATCATTTTATACATGACAATTAAAGGTAATCGTATATTTAGTCTTTAGTTATTGATTATATATATATATATATATATATATAAATACCTAGAGTAAACTTGACTGGCAGACTTCATAACCTCTACTCACAACTAAATTCCATTTTGTTTATTTCCCCCATTATTTTCTTGTTTTGGGCAAAGCATTTTGTAAAAGCTGTTTTAGATCAATTTAAATGTGCGGACCAAGTTCGGTAAATATCAGATATAAAAGGAAGTAGCTAGAGATTGAACAAGGCATATAGGGCTTGGACGTGTAGAACATGTGAACCAGTGTACCCTTAGCCCAAATACCGTTAATATCCCACATTTCTTTCGTTTTCTCGGATTTTAAAAGGAAATACAATGTTGACCTATATTTTAATGACATCTGATCTCAGTAACATAATATAGTCCAGCAACACTCATTGATTGACCAGGGTTGTCTGCATGTGTAGTATTTTTTTATTTATTTATTGTGCATGCGCACACGTCTAGATCATCAATCTCCAAACAGCAATCATTTTGTTTCAAGATAACACAGTCGTTAAAGGGTATGTAGCGACACAGCCAAATTCTTTTATTGAGAGTTCTGAAAAGCTGTGAAAAAGGTGAAAACATCAAAATCGGATGATAAACAAAAACGATACGACCATTTGAAGGTTGTTCTAAAACGGATATGGGAGCCGCCATTTTGAGAACTATGATGTCATAGTTCTAAATAACCATATATGGAATATTGATAAATATTATGCAAGGCAAAGAAAATCTCTGCAAATTAATGCAAAGCATTTACTGGTCATGTAAAGCATTATTGCTTTTTAAGTATACATATTTTTCAAACAGTTGCTGTCATTTTTTCCTATAAATCGATAAATATTCATTTGGAACTATGATGTCATAGGTCTCAAAATGGCGGCTTCCTATCGTTTTAACAGAATCCTCAAATCATCATATCTACTTTGTTTATCATCGATTTTGATAATTCGTTCACCCTTGTCTAAGTTTTTCAGAACTCTCAATAGTAACTATCGTTTGGTTATGTCGTTCAATTCCTTTTGAAGACTGGACTTTTTTATCCATAAATAGGTAAACTATTGTTTTTAGTATATGATATATGTATATATAAAAGTGGTGCATTTGCGAAATTCGCAAATAATTACACAGTGAACTGAGTCAAATTATCGTTCAGTTTGGCGAAACGTAGGTCTTAAAGAGTCAGTAATAAGCATGCTGCTTCACACATCAGGTGTACCATGCTAGAATAAATGAATGAATTGTGTTTTACGGCACGTCGACACATAAATATGTCATATTATGCGCAAAAACTCTAGCAGCTTTATCACGTTTCTTGAAGACAAAATGCAACAGGGTTGTGTGAAGGGTTGTATTTAAAAGTAACCTGATTTCATATAATTACATTTTAAACCTCGGCAGTTCCATTGAAAGACCTTATTTGATTTTGATGTCACTAAGGCGGAAGTACGATTTTACGGATTTTGGGGTTGGCAGACCTTGGAGACTTTGGGAATTCCAGATGTGCTGGATCATCAACCTCCATCTCCAAATATGTTGTGCAATACAATCGGATCATCAGATCCTTTTGACTGCTTTCCTAACCTAGGAGTTGTCTTTTTTCTTGCTGTCATGTCCTTGGCAGCAGTTCTGCTTGGTGACGAACTCTTAGTTCGTCGGATTTGACGAACATTTGGAAGAGTTCATCGGGTTTGGTGGACTCTTGGTTGCACCGGTCAACAGGTGGGCTACTTTTCGGGGGTCCTACCCCTCTGCTAAGTAAACATCAGTCGGTTGATTCTTATCACCCCACCACCGACTGGAGGAAAATCAATAGTATATTTTATTAAGTGCAAGTCTCTTTGTCCCAAGGTTGCCAAATGTACCGTGTATGGGCTTTTAACCTTTGCACGGCACACACTGTAACACGTCAGCAGACTGTTACACGTCAGCAGACTTCAATCGATTTTTTGCGTCTCAGTTCAGTATATTTTCAGTGATTGCTTACTACTGGAAACACGAGCAGGAGCTATTAATTGTCGTAAATGACATCGCTAAAAGATGGGACTGATATACAATTGTGTAATTGTCATTGTGGCTGGTATGTTCTCCTGCATTTATGCCAGAGGTATGTCAAAACGTATTCACATGTTTAAATTAAACTTAATTAAAGAACGTAACAAATTATTTTTGAACATTAAAAACAATCATGTTTCCCATAGTGATTTTTAAAAAACAAAATCAGAAATAGTTGCGTCTAATCATTTTATTACATTTACACAATTGAAGTGAGGGCTATATAGGAATCATGTTGTCTGTAACACATTGTTTTCTATCACGTCACGTAACACATGTTTGTCCGTCCCGTCGCGTAACACTTTTTTTATTACTAGCATTTCTCAAACAGGGTTGAATGGGTTGTTCTCAAACTTCATATACTCATAACTGACGACCTTATGTCCCTCTACATCGCCCATGGTTGATTGCTTAATTTATTACAGAAGTATGGCCTTTTATTGGACGGGGGTATTCATCACCTTCAGTGATAGTTCTAGTTCACTCAATCGTTCTTAACCTTAAATTGTTTCGTTCATTTATCAATGTAGTCATCCATTCTTTGTCAATAACTTGTATTTCATCACCATAACAGACTGTCATTCATACTGGCAGATCAAGAGCAATTAGAGAAAACGCAAAAAGAGTCAAGTTACTTTTATTTGCCCTATACGTTTTTATGGTTGAACAGTTTTCTGGAGAAGAGTGTGGGAAGGGGCGTGTACGTATAAATATAAAATATTGTTTCATGTACAATGATACAATTAATCGCAGTTTGTTTATTTTGCTTTGAGATTTTGTGCCAATGCAAGGTAACTTGTTTGAACATTTATTGGAAAATGTAATATGCTGTTTTGGTCAACGAAAATCCAAAGGCCAACCAAAGCTTTTTTTATAAAAGGATTACATGTGTATGTTACGAAAATCGCATGCATTTGAAGTATATTTCTTTCTTCATAAGAAGCTTTAACGTATGTCTATTTCTTATTAACAGTTCATCAAGCTGATATCTGTTTTTGCTTTTATCTAGTTTGCGTATGTTGCTTTTTGGATTCGGAAACGCATTTGTCCATTTGATTTACAAAGATTTATTGGATACATGAGTAACAAAGCGTCTGCCCTTTTAAATGTGTCTCTATACAATATATCTCTATCTTATGTAATGATATCGGTTTTAAATTGAGCGTTCCAATATTTTGGAATTGACGATGTTAAGGACGTCTACTTTATGTAGGATGTCATGACTAGTATACCTGTCTTAAACTCTCCACGCGAATAAAAGTAGTTTGACCCATATTCAAATATCGGTTATCTGTGTTTGATCCCCTTTTCGTGCCATTGTGTGTGAGAGATACAAAGATACAGATCATTTGATGAGCATATACTAATAATTTAATTGTTCCATGTAATTTCTTGCCCATGGTTATAATTTCATCGGTGGTATGAATAAAACCCAAGAAGTAAAAACATAATCTACAATAAATTAGTCTAGATTTTATACTCCCATTCCAACAACGAGGCGAATTATATGGAGATGTCCATCCGTCCCTCAAAACGTAAGCACTTACGCCTTACGCATGATAACTTCGAAACCATAACGCCCATACTCATGAAACTTCATAGGTACGTTGTATTTGGTGTGAGGATTATCCTTGGGGAGAAAAGGAGTCATATTGCTTTAGGTGTCAGTAGTCAAAGGTCACGGTCACCATGAACTTTTACGGCAATATACATTTATTTTATATGTACGCATGTAACTTCGAAAGCATAAAAACACATTCATTAAACTTCATAGATACAATGCCACTAGTGAGAGGACGAATCCTTTTGATTTTGAGGTCAACAACAAGTCACAGATCAAGGTCGCTATGCATGGAAATAAACATTCCACGTGATCAATTCAAAATCATAACCTCTACAATCTTCCAATTTTATAGATACATTGTCCTTTGTGTGAGTAAACTCTTTTGTTTAGGATCAATAAGTCAAAGGCCAAGGTCGTCATGACGTGATATGGAAAGCCAGTCTCCACCACATTGCTCTATATCCTATACCCTGGCTACTTGTTTGCAATTCGCTGTTCATTGCATCAGACACATCATTCATCATTGACGTCGTTCGAAATGTCAATGTCGATGAGAGTAATGACAGCACTCCATATGTTCATGAATGAATGGTGTTTTACGGCACGTCGACACATACATAGGTCATATTGTGCGCAAAAACCGACGAAAGATGAAGGAATTAATGAATGAATGAATGAATGAATGGTGTTTTACGGCACGTCGACACATATATAGGTCATATTGTGCGCAAAAACCGACGAAAGATGAAGAAATGAAGTAGTTATTAAAAATTAGTGTAAAGATAAAGATAAAACTATCAAAAAATAAGGGATGATATGAAAGTAATATAAACTATATATGTAAATCAACAAATACCCGTCAACGGGTATATAAACAAGTAAATATATATAAGAACACATTATAATGATTTATATAGTCTGATTTCTTTTAGGAAATCTAAAACAAGACTAAAATCTATAGTATCAAATTACTCTTTCATAGTATTAACATTGTAGTACCTTTGACGCATAGGATCAAAGTCTACACATTCCAACAAGATGTGTTTGACCGCTAACGGTGCAAAGCCGGGTATACATTCTGGTAATTGCTCAGCTTGTAATAAATATGAATGAGTATAACGCGTATGCCCTATCCTGCACCGGGCTAGGACAACTTCTTCTCGACGAATGTGTCTACTAAGAACGCCATTCTCCAAGTAACGGTTAAATTGAATGGAGTTTATTGTTAACTGATAAATCCCAAGTGGCTTGCCAAAAATTACGAATACATGTGTTAATACAACTTTTAAAATCAGTATAAGGTAATTTAGCATTAGATATTTGTACATATAATGCTGCTTTAGCAGCACTATCAGCTCTATCATTACCAAGTATTCCTAAATGGCATGGAAGCCAGCAGAAAATAATAACATTATCAACTATAAGAGAATTGTACTTTTCAAAAGTTGAAGCACAATTGGGTTATCTTGTTTCATATTACCCAGTGCTTGAAGAGATGAAAGGGAATCAGAAAAGATTACAAAATGGTCATCATCAGATTCCTGAATATAGTTCAATTGCCTTAATTTCAGCTGAAAAAATAGAGGCCTTGTCAGGCAGGCGACTCTTTATGCTGTGTTTGTGAACAAAGCTGCTGCAGCTACATTATCTCAATCTTTAGAACCATCGGTGTATATATGTTAAAAATTACTGTATTTCGATTTAATTTCATTTTCATTAAATATGCTTTGAAATACAGTAGGGTCTCTACTGGATGTGTTACTATTAAAAGATTAAAAATAAGTATTGGTGATTCCAAAGTCCACGGTGGAATTTGTGGTACTTTGTATTTGGCAATCAAATTTAGGTCGATTTCAGAGTCTCTTAATTTTGGTTTAATACGAAGACCAAATGGTCGAATGGCCTTCGGTTTTCGATCAAAACGAGGTTGATAACTAGGATTAAAACATTATCGAAAGTTAGGTTTGAAGGGTTAGATTTTAATTTAATGGCATATTGAAGGGCTAAATTTTTCCCGTCTATGAGACAGTGATGGTTCATTAGCTTCAACATATAGACTTTCGGCTGGTGATGTACGAAAGGCAGCTAAGGCGAGTCGTAATCCTTGATTATGTATAGGATCGAGCATCTGCAAGTATGACTTGCGAGTCGATCCATATACTATTTAGCCGTAGTCCAGCTTGGATCTGATAAGAGATCTATAAAGTTGTAAAAGTACTTAACGATCTGCTCCCCAATTAGTGTTTGCAACAACTTCAAGTAAACTAAGAGCTTTAAGGCACTTGGCCTTCAAGTATTTAAGGTGTGGTATCAACGTTAATTTACGGTCGAAAACAAAACCAAGAAGTTTTGTCACATCCACTACTGGTATTGGTGACCCATCCAGTCTTAACTGAGGGTCTTCATGATGTTTACATAGTTGACAAAAATGCATACAATTAGTTTTAGATTTAGCAAATTTAAAACCATTTTCATCCGACAGGTCTGAAGTTTATTTAGACATTGTTGACGTTGTCTCTCATTAGTATTCATGTGTTTTGCACGATTACGTATAACAAAGTCATGGAGAGCAATCCACACCAGGATTGATGCATTTAACTATACCGTTAATTTTTATATTAAAAAGGGTGACAGAGTGTATGCTGCCCCGTGGTAAACCCATCTCCTGTTAATGAATGTCAGAGAGGGTTGAACCCATTCGGACACGAAACTGTCTATCATCTAAGAAATTCTCTATACAAATTGGTAATCGGCCTCTAAGACCGAGGTCATAAAGATCATTCATGATACCATACTTCCATGCAGTATCATAAGCTTTCTCCAAGACATAAAGTACAGGGACTAGATGTTCTTTCTTTATGAAAGCTTCCCTAATAAATGATTCAAATCGAATGAGATTGTCTGCTGCCCCTCGTTGGCGCCGGAATCCACTTTGATACTTTGTTATCAGCTTGTTGGATTCCAGGTACCAAAAGAGTCTCTCAATAATCATTCGTTCCATGGTTTTGCATATGCAACTCGTTAAAGCAATAGGGCGATACTTTATTGGATTTCTGAACGACAACATTTTCAAATATATAGGTCTGCATTATGTATATGTTCTATCCTTGATTATTATATAGTCTTGATGTCATACTATGCTACAATACATATCGTATCTATGGCAACATTGTTTGACATTATCACTCACTTCTTGATATATATATCTTCTCTGGATGTAGACTTTCTTGTTAGAGATTTCCTTTTGATGGGATATACTTTTATTTCCACTGTCTTGTCAATTTGAGCGCTGAAGACAGTATAATAGCGAGGTTAAATCGATTTAAGCTAATGGTGGGCATTATTGCCCACTCACCGTTCCAAATCGGTAACTCTGTCTTCACCGCTCTTTCTGGTCTGTATTGTCTTTTGCATTGTAAAGTTACTTTTCTATTTGTGTTACAGTGCGGATCTACAGTGTCTTTGCGTTTGGTTCTATACGACCATTTTCCTTTCCTCATTTTCATAGAATAGCATTATCCGAGAATAAACGAGCTAGTGTCTAACCATGTAGTGCTGCAAACTTTGTTGTTATGGGTGATATTCATTATTGGTGCAATGCGCATTTACCCGAGAATGTCACAAATATGAAAATACAAGTAACACTCATGAACTAATAAATTATTTTGTTTAAATTGATGGATTATACAAAATGTGTATTGATTTTCGCAAATGTTAATGGAAACAGCAAACGATCAGCGGCTTGGTTTTAATGACGAACAGAAGAGATGAATAGAGTTAGAAATCAAAATCTAATGACATTTGAATAATTTAGCAAGATCCAAAAGACAAAATGAAATGTAAGAATTATCTATACCTCATCGTCAGTAGGTTTAGAAACGGTGTACACAAGTTGTAAATTGGATAGTTGTTGGCGGGATAGCTAATTTTAAAATTATAACTCAATTTACGACCACGCACTATTAACACATGCGTTATTCATTTAGTTCAGTCAATATACGAGGGGTGTTCGAGAAGTTCGTAGACTCTTGCCGTGATTCCGTTAATTTTGACACAAGTTTTGATATTATCATGTCGATGTTAAAATATTATCATCGTCTAGTCAATAATCCGTCCAACCTTCTTGCAGATGGTTTTCTTGAATCTAAAAGTCTTCATCATAAAGGTATTCACTCATGGTATTCAGAAATTGTATCATTACTTAAAGTACTAAACATTGAAATTGATCAATTTTCTCCCCACTCCCCCTCAGTAATGTCAATGTTGCAAACTTGTAAAAACAGTAAAAGTAAAATTATTTGAAAAATTCCAGGAAAACTGGGACAAAGACAAAACTTAGCTCCTTCCTGGAAAATTGAGAACTTACTTCACATTTAAACATGATTTTCAATTAGAAAAGTAGCTGTGTAGTATAGATAATTTTAAGAAATGTCCTGCCATTGCTATATTTCGTCTAAGTTCCCATAAACTGAAAATCGAAACTGGTAGATATACTAATACTCCTGTGGAACATAGCTTGTGTGAACATTGTTCCAGTAATTCTATAAATGATGATATGCATTTCCTCCTAAAAGTCACTAAATGCATATCGTAATTGTTTAAAACTGTGTTTAAATCTAAATTAAAATACGTCCGTCTAGCATAGATCAGCATACATGTACGACTTGAAGCCTCGATTTATGAGAACAAATGTAGGTTATCCGCCAGATGGCGATGAAAATCAACCTTGCATTAAAAAACAACAGAGTTTGTGACATATTTGAATTGCTCGAACAGCAGCATGGATGTTCGGATGATCTTCAAAAAAGTACAGAGCACCGAGTGGATAATGTGCTGCCTATAAGGAAAACCTCTTTACACGGATATCAAATGCATTTTTGAGATAATTCAAAGGCTACAACTCGAGCTTTTTGCCTCCGTGTCATTTTTGTATAATCATGCCTTTGAACATGTACATTTCAAAATGTTTTGTGGCGCCACAGTGACCAAAATTAACCAGACCTACCAGAGGCAGAAATACATGAGAGAAGACCAAATTACTGAATCGATAATTTATTGTTTTTTCAAACTTTATTGTTACAATCGATGATGTCTAGAGGAATGCTCTAGAAACATCTTTAGTAGTTAATTAGCTGATTTTTCTAGATGTCTGGAAAAACACGTAAAATTGTTATTAATTGTTTTAAAAAAACACACACAATGTAACGGACAATTTACAAGAAGCAAACATTGTTCATAGCATGAATACGTATGTCTGTAATAACCTATAATGCTTGAAATAATTTTCTGATATAAACAGTTTAATGTTCTTAATATTTTAAGCCAAACACCATCATTCAACAAGGTAACGTAAATTATGGTAATGTAGGATTTATAGTTACTTTTAATAACGCAGATATTAAAGGTATAAAGCTTAAGTGAAACAACAGTTTATATTTTAAAAAGCATAAGTAATGTTCAAAATGAGTACAATCAATTATGTCTAAAGCAATGTTGCATTACAACTTTACTATTTTATTGGATGATTTGTTCTAGTTTCTTTTAACCTACAGAAAATAGAAAATGATTTAAAAACGCACAATGTAGCGGACATTACAAGAATCAGACATTATTAACATCATGGACCTGTATTTCTGGGATATCTGTAAGGTTTGGAACATTTTTGGATGTAACATAATTAGTGTTCTTCATGTTTTAAGTTAAAAACTTAATTTAACAAGGTAAGGTAAATTACGGTAATGTAGGCTTAATAACACAGGTATACAAGGTATAAAAAGTATTTGAAACGAAAGCATGTGTAATATAAAGCATGAATTAAAAATGAAGACAATTTAAATTGCAAAGCCTTTCTTCCATCCCTTTCTAGTCATCAGAATGCACTAAAATTAAGTAATTAATTTATTTATAGGTAAAGTGTTAACACCCTGTAACACGATAAGCCCCGATGCTCAGATGGCAGACAAGTTGCAAAATAATTCATACATAATGGCTTTCAGAAAAATAGAGTCTACACAATTCTCTTGGTGGGTGGGGTGGGGGGGGGGGGGCGGGGGGGTGGAGGTGGGGGTGTTCACCCTATTAGCTCATGGCCTAATAACCTCTTTTGAACTAGTGTTTTGTGTTTCACACTTATTTTAGCAAAATACCTTGAAGTCAACTTTTGGAGTGACGTTTTTAAGTCATCTTGTAAAACTCATATTGGAACATCTCAACAAGAACTTTTCCATTATTGAACTTTTTAACACTCCTTGGCTCACCGGCGGTGCCAAGGATAGCCTTGGATATGGCAATAGGAGAGTCTAGTGATAGGTTTGTCATCCTCTAGAAAGATAATATTGAGGAAACGAGGCCAATTTAAATGAGACATATACTCATCAGATTCAGATTCGGACTCTTCTTTAAATCGTTTAAAACCAGCAGGAGTATTTTTTGTGCATAACGGGGAATTGATATTCATTCTCCACGTTTGTCACCCATCTCGGAGTCCAACAAGAGGACATTTGCTCTGGATATCCGATAGACAAATGCCAAGAATACGTGAATAGTATACGCATATAAAACTAACGCATACTATAAAACGCTATTGTTTATTCAGGTTAACTTATATAACAATACATGTTTTATAAATAACATTTGGGAAACACGATAGCATATATATTAACGCATTAGCAATGAGACTATATGTGTTTATACATGCATAACCTTTTAGCTTAGCAGCAAATATAATATGTAGTTTATATACATGTCAACTTCTGTAGCAAACATGTGATAATGTCGTGCTGGTACGTATCGCGTTTGTATATAACTAAGCGCATGCAACTGTTGTACATCGAACGTGTGCTCTTGTTAGTTTGTATTCTCTGTCAAGTTGGCACGCATAAACTTATATATGTAATATATATAGTCTGGTCTCGGCAAGTTGGTTTATCTGAATACCGAGATGAGCGTAGTCCATCGAAGTTTTTTTTAATGGCCAGCGTGCTGAGACATACTCTATTTTTCCTTTTTTTTAGTATGATGCACTTAATGACCATGTCTGTATGAAAGAAAGTTAAGATATGGCAAAGCGCTCCACCACCTTTTTTTAATCTTGAATTAAAAGGTTAAATGCTATGCACCCATCAGAGTCAATTTCAATGACTGTGTAACTGTAAACTTGGTGTGTGTGCTTGAATAATAATCTTTATTATTTTTAAGTTTAAATGTACGTCTTGACGAAACATAACCACAGGCTCATGCGTCTATAACTTAACTAATGCATCTGCACTCGACCCTTTGCTTTGTTTCTTTTGAACCTCAGGTGTTTTCACACCTTATTCTGGTTGTATGTATCCATCTTCTTCTACCTTACCTCTCCTTTGTCCTTCATTTCGGTATGTTAAATTGGTATACAGCTTGATCTCAAAAACTAAATTCAGATGAACACAAAGATATGTACCTTTAATGTTCGCGGATTAAGAAATAAACAAAAGCGAGACCAACTTTTCGAATGGCTTAAACAACAATCGCACCTAATATGTCTGCTACAAGAAACACACTCGACAAGTGATATTGCAAACGTATGGAAATATGAATGGGGGGTGGGGGTGGGGGGGGGGGGGGAGATGCTTATTTTAGTGGTAAAAACTCTAATAGTGAAGGTGTATGTATTTTATTCAACCCGAAATCTAATCATACTGTTACAAAATATACTGAATTGGTTTGCGGTCGACTACAAGCGATAGAATTAAATATTGATGAAAAAGAAATAACAGTTATAAATATATACTGTCCGAACGCAGACGATATTACTCTTTTTAATAAACTTGACCAATACCTAATAGACAATGAAGAAAAACATTTTATGATCGGAGGGGATTTCAATACTGTTATAAATATTGACACCGATAAGAAGAACGGTAGACAAGACACGCACAAATTATGCCCGAACAAAATAAATGCGATGATAGATATTCATAATATAGTTGATATATGGAGGATATACAACCCAGAAAAAATGCAATATTCATGGCATTCTAGTAATAAGCCACCTATATTTTGTAGGTTAGACTATTTTCTTATTTCTGATAGCACGGTAAACTTTTGCGTTCGGACGCTGTGGTTTCTATAGGACCCTATATATCATTTTACAAATTCATGTGAAATAAAACCTGGTTATGAATCAGATCACTCAATAGTTAAATAAACCTTGATTTTGTAAAACAACCAAGGTGTCCAGGCTACTTCAAATTAAACAATAGCCTTATTTTGCAGCCAGAGTACCAATAATTAATTTAAAATAATATTTCTGAAATAGCTAACATAAATAAAGATGCTAATCCAAATACATTATGGGAATTAATAAAAGGAACAATTAGAAATGAAACCATCAAATACGCTTCACAAAAGAAAAAAATGCAGCAAGAGCAAGAATGTATACTAAAATCAGAAATCGAACATCTAGAAACCCAAATACATTCAATATCAGATAATGATAGTATAGCAATACAAACAACAGAACTAGATAAGAAGAAACAGGAACTAAACGATATAATAGATAATAAACTAAAAGGAACTATTCTTCGTTCAAAATCCCAATATGTAGAAAGTCATGAAAAGAATAGCAAATACTTCGCTAACATTGAAAAAAAAATTCCGAAAAAAAGGTCATATTTAAATTACATTGTCACGGTAAAATACTTACTAATCAAAAATATATTTTGAACGCACAAACAGCATACTATACACATATTTATAAAAAACGTGAATGCAACCTTTCTAAATACGACTTTTTTAATAAAACTATGAACTCTTTAAATGAAGATAACAAAAATAATTGTGAGGGTTTGTTAACTGAATATGAATGTGCTTTAGGCCTTAAACAAATTAATAACAATAAAAGTCCGGGATCAGATGGTATCACTACTGAGTTTTACAAAATATTTTGGAAGGATATTAAAAAATATCTCCTCAATTCATTAAGCTACTCCTCTCAGACGGCAGAAATGACAGAGCTTCAGAAACAAAGCGTCATAACTCTTATTCCAAAATCAGGAAAAGATATAACTCTGTTAGAAAACTGGCGACCCATAAGTCTTCTCAATGTTGATTACAAAATAGCTTCCAAGGCAATTGCAAACAGAATAAAAGCAGTGTTATCCTATATCATAAGTAATGCACAGACAGGCTTTATTAAAGGACGATACATTGGTGAAAACATTAGACTACTATTTGAAATGTTAGAATACATAGACGACTTTGATATTTCATCCCTTTTATTCTTTTCTGATTTTGAAAAGGCTTTCGATAGTTTAGATCATGGTTTTATAATAAACTACTGTCTTAAACACTTCAACTTTGGAGAATCACTTATAAATTGGGTAAAACTATTTTACTCGGATTCAAAAAGCTGTATCATTAATAATGGACACTGTCAGATTTCTTTACTATTGCCAGAGGAGTACGCCAGGGATGTCCATTGTCCCCTTATCTGTTCATTTTATGCATAGAACTTTTATCATATGAAATATATACTAATACAGACATAAAAGGTATTAACATCCAAGGACATGAGTTCAAGCAATCATTATTTGCAGACGATGCCACATTCATCACAGACGGATCAAAAACATCTTTTACAACTTTAATTGATGTACTAGATAATTTTAGCGTTATTTCTGGTCTCAAGTTAAATACATCTAAATGTACTGTACTAAGAGCAGGCCGTCAAAAACATAATGCTACAATCTACTGTGCGAACAAAAAGTTTCACTGGTGCTCTGATAATGTAAAATCATTAGAATGGTGTTTCATACTGACAAATCAAAAAACTTCCAATCAAATTTAATACCTAAGATAAATGTTTTTTTGTAATTGTTTGAAACAATGGCAGCACAGAAAGCTGACACTCCTTGGGAAAATTACTGTCATAAAATCCTTTGCTTTGCCCATGTTGATTTACCCGTTGACAGTACTTCCGAACCCTCCAAAAGAATATATAAAAAGTCTAAACGACACCATGTTCAATTTATTATGGGACAACAAACCTGATAAAATTAAAAGAGAAGTAATTACTCGAGGGTATGAAGATGGAGGACTGAAAATGATCGATTTAAATAATTTTTTTGATATCTCTAAAAGCTGGCTGGATAAAACGAATATTTGACTCTGAAAATAACGGCAAATGGAAGATGTTTTATGCCGATAAAATTTCAAATTATGGTAGTAAATTGTTATTTGAATGTAACTTAAATAAATCAGATATGAAAGTGTTAATTCCAAACAACGGTTTTTTGCAAGACGTTGTAATTGCATGGTAACACATTCACTGTCAAAATCAAACAAACGTAATAGGTAAAGAAATCATTTGGAATAACTCTAACATAAAAGTAGGAAATAAAACAATTTTCAAAAAGTCCTGGTTTGATAGAGGAATACAATTTATAGAACAATTATATGATTATAGAAAAAAAGAGTTTTACACTTTTAAAGATCTAACTGATATATATGAGATCCCTAAACACAATTTCTTATTTTATATGTCTATACTATCAAGTATACCAAAAGATTGGAAATCAAAATTAAAGTTAGAAAATATAAATATAAAAAGTGATGAGACACTCCTAAACAAATTGTTAAAGGCTAAACGGGCCAATACATTTTTATATGAATATCAAATGAATACTGACAGAAAATAGAAATTAAATCAGAGAAAAAATCGGAAGCTTTTACAAATACTACATTAACATGGAAAAAAATATATATGATGCCAATGAAAGCAACTATAGATACGAAACTCCGAGAATTTCAATATAAATATTTAATGCGCATAGTACCGACAAATACATTTTTATTCCAATGCATTATTGTTCTGTCCAATCTCTGCGACTTTTGCAGTATGCATATTGAATCTGTAAATCATTTGTTCTGGGAATGTCATATTGCTCAAACGTTTTGGTCGGAGTTAAAAACATACATTTCCGGCTTAAACTTATCCATAGATTTGAACTTTGACACTATATCTTTTGGCATAACAGATTTTTCTATCAATAACACTATAAAATACTTCTTGATTATTAGTGGAAAGTATTTTATTTTTAGAAATAAATGCACAAACACCATTCCTAAATTTATTTGTTTCAAGATTTATCTATACAGACGAATCGAAATTGAAAAATGTATAGCACTTGCGAACGATAAATTAGAGACCCATGAGACAAAATGGCGAAACTTTATTAACTGATCGCTGAAGTATAATTATTAGACACCAAATTAGACAAACCGAAACTCTAATTCTTTCATCGTACTTTTTCACTTCTTCTATCTGTATTATTTGTCTGTCTTACTTCTCTTCCTTTCTTCTATAAACTATTTTCTTCATCTACTCTCTACATAACTAAACTGTTTCACTGGAAATCTTTGTTGGTTAAGTCTATGAACATATCATGAATAAAATACTGTTTGATAGAATATATGTATCTTGATAATATCGTTATACATTATTGTATGATTTGACTTACAAATGTTTTCTTGTGAAATAAAATATTAAATTATAAAAAAGAAACTAACGCATAAGACCCCCTCATACCACCTCGCGGACATAACCCTTTAACCAAAACGTCGAAGAGCCGCACTATGTTCCGCCTAAAAGTGGCATGAGTATAGCCATATATATCGTTCAGGATTACTTGATTAGCCCAAGCGCCACCGCCATAAAGGATCCTTTCTACATTATGTTTAAAGAGGACAATATAAAAGGGGAGTAAAATATTAAACGAGAGGGGTTGAAAGAGATGTGAATTAAACTAGGATCCCGTATAGCTGGCGTGACAAACCGATTGATCCGATCGGGCCAATCCCATCGAGTTGAAGTCTGGACAAAAGTGGTGTGTTGTAACGCGGAGATAACTACCATATCTCCACGTCACTCAATCACCAGAATTCCCTTCTCCTACAACGACGTGTGACATGGTCTGGAAAATAGACGGTAAAGGTAATTCTAGTTGTGTAAATCATCTTAAAACTGATAATGATGATATTACATCACAAACACTTTGGCAGAAACTTTTTCTAAAAACTCTTCTTCTGAAAATTGTCAACCAAATTTTCTAAAAAATAAGAAACTAAAAGAACAGAAGAAGCTGAATTTCAAGTCGAAAAATTTGGAGAAATATAATAAACTGTTCACTCTCTTCGAGAATCCCTTAAAAAGGCTCATGATACATTAGCTGGTCCTGATGATATCCATTATCAATTATTAAAACATTTACCTGAAACCTGTCTCTCTACACTTTTTGATATATTTAATAAGGTTTGGGTGACCGGAAACTTCCCCGATTTTTGGCGGGAAGCAATCGTTATTCCATTCCCCAAACCTGGAAAGGATCATACGGACCCAATAAATTATCGCCCTATTGCTTTAACGAGTTGTATATGTAAAACCATGGAATGAATGACTAATGAGAGACTCGTTTGGTACCTGGAATCCAACAAGCTGATAACAAAATATCAAAGTGGCACAACAGACAATCTCATTCGATTTGAGTCATTTATTAGGGAAGCTTCCGTAAAGAAAGAACATCTAGTCGCTGTATTTTTTGACTTGGAGAAAGCTTATGATACTGCATGGAAGTACGGTATAATGAATGATCTTAATGACCTTGGTCTCAGAGGCCGATTCTGACATTCAAAAACAGGAGATGGGTGTGCCACAGGGCAGCATACTCTCTGTCATCCTTAATAGTCCCCCAACGCTCCCGGGGGGGACTATAGGTTTGCACCCTGTCCGTCCGTCTGTCCTTAGGTTCGTCCGTCCTTCCGAAATGCTTGTCTGTGCCATATTTTCAATACTATAAAACTTTGAGATACCAAACTTGGTATGTGGATACATCTTGAGATAGCGGTGTGTTATTTACCAAACAAAGGTCACTTTGACCTTGATCTTGACCTGTGACCTCTGTCATAGAAAATTCTTGTCCGGACCGTTTTTTCAATACTATAACAGTTAGAGACACCAAACTTGATATTGGAATACATCTTGGGATAGCGGTGTGTCGCATATCAAAAAAGGTCACAGTGACATTGATCTTGACCTTTGACCTCTGTCATAGAAAATGTTCCGAAAATGCTTGTCTGGGCCATATTGTCAATACTATAACACTTAAGAGATACCATACTTGGTGTATGGTAACATCTTGGGATAGTGGTGTGTCGCGTACCAAAATAAGGTCACAATGACCTTTATCTTGAACTGTGACCTCCGTCATAGAAAATGCTTGTCCGGACCGTATTTTCAATACTTAAACACTTAGAGATACCAAACATGGTATTTGAATACATCTTGGGATAAAAGTGTGTTGCGTACCAAAATAAGGTCATTGTGACCTTGACCTGTGACCTCTGTCATAGAAAATGCTTGTCCGGACCGTATTTTTAATACTTTAACACTTAGAGATACCAAACTTAGTATTTGAATGAATCTTGGGATAGCAGTGTGTCGCCTACCAAAATAAGGTCATTGTGACCTTGACCTTTGACCTCTGTCATAGAAAATGCATAGAGAATGCTTGTCCGGACCGTTTTTCAATACTATAAAACTTAGAGATATCAAACTTGGTATGTGAATACATCTTGGGATAGCGGTGTATCGCGTACCAAAATAAGGTCATTGTGACCATGACCTGTGACCTCTGTCATAGAAACTGCTTGTCCGGACCGTATTTTCAATACTGTAACACTAAGAGACACCAAATTTGGAATGAGAATACATCTTGGGATAGCGATGTGTCGAGTACCAAAATAAGGTCAATGTGACCTTGAACTGTGACCTCTGTCATAGAAAATGCTTGTCCGGACCGTATTTTAAATACTATGACACTTAGAGATACCAAACTTGGTATGTGAATACATCTTGGGATAGCGGTGTGTCGCGTACCAAAATAAGGTCATTGTGACCTTTACCAGTGACCTTGTCACAGGATGACCCTAATGTTTGGGCTAACTCAGGAACGAATTAATGACGGTGAATGCATTTACATAAGTTTAATGCAACTTTTAAAATATGTTAAATATATATACAATTATCTAAAAAAACAAGCGAATACACAGATGAACTATGAAAAGAATGTTCTCATGAACGTTTAAGACGTTCTTAGTATTGTAACAAATACTGAATGTGCCGACTGATTATATAAGACACTAACGTGTTGTTAAAGCTATAACAATGTTGATCTATGATCTAGCGCAATAACTGTGATGCGCGAGAGCTCATGAAGATGATGATGCGCGAATTCAATGGATGATTGTCATCAAATGCCTTCTATAAGGGTCGATGACGCGAGATGTAAGATGATTAACCTCCACTGAGGTTGTGGGTGATGTTCCTCCAGTGAGGACTGATAACGGGCCTACCTTGTGTCCCGGGGGTTATCGCTTCTAGAACCTTGCCATGCTGCGCAGGTACGGGGACCGTCTCCACCGCTCTTAACGTTAATCTTGGAAGCTTAGCTCCACTCCGGAATATCCAAACCTGGATGGCTTATTTCCAACCCTGGATGGCTTAGGCTGTAATTATACATACGTTTTAGATGTCGGTTGACAAACATAACAATCTTGCATAATTATCATTGCCCAAACAAATCATTATTCAAAAAATATATGTAAGCTGTACTAATGATGAGTAGCAATGTATACATATTCTACAACGCCATGTATACGCCATGTACGTCGCTGTTAATCAATGCAATATACAACGTTATCAAATCACTCGTATATTACACTCACTGAGTTATGCATGCACACATGTATGTCACCTAATGCCCACATTAAAAACGCTATGCATACGCGTCGAACATTTATACTAGTCACTCATCTCATTGTAAACTAATGTTAACAATCGTGTATTACAATCACTGAGTTATACGCCAACGTTAACTAATGTACTTATTATACCACGTTATCAAATTAATATTGTTTTACAATTAATGATCAATTACAATAATTACATCTAATAAAGTAACTTCAAAATCATATGCTAGTCTAAAGTTAATGTTTGAGAAACATCAAAGCTAACCGGATGTCGTAACCGCCAACCAAAATGGCGCCACCCACTGAATACAAATGTACGATAAAAGTTAATAAAATAAATACTGACCACATATTGCCTGTGAATTTCGCCGTCCAACTTCTGCTCAAAACAAAGCAACTATCAAGCAATCCCCGGCAAGAACTAGAAGACAATGGGTTTTATAGCAAACGTTACGCCCAAACAATTATTTCCCCGTTCAGTCCGTGACATACGTGGCTAAATTCGCAATATTAAAATCTACACGGAAGGCCCCTTAAACAATTTGGCCGTTTAAGGTAGATAGACCTATACGTTTACATGCATTAGCACTAAACTAAACTTATGACACGGCCTCTCTGGCGGCCACTTAAAATGTGCACGCTTTTATGTGTTACATGAATAAATCATGGATATTGTGAATTTGTTTAAACTCAACAATAGATTAGGGTGTAACTAACAGCTTACAAGAGCTATGTACGACCAATACGCTCTACCCGTGACATTTTGTGACAGACCTCTGTCATAGAAAATGCTTGTCCGGACCGTATTTTCAATACTATAACACTTAGAGATACCAAACTTGGAATGTGAATACATCTTGGGATAGCGATGCGTCACGTACCAAAATAAGGCCATTGTGACATTGACCTGTGACCTCTGTCATAGAAAATGCATGTACGGAGCGTATTTTCAATACTATAACACTTAGAGATACCAAATTTGGTATGTGAATACATCTTGGGATAGCAGTGTGTCGCGTACCAAAATAAGGTCATTGTGACCTTTACCTGTGACCTCTGTCATAGAAAATGCTTGTCCGGACCGTATTTTCAATACTATAACACTTATGTGACCTTGACCTTGATCTTTGACCTCCATCATAGAAAATGTCTGGAAAATGTTTGTCTGGGCCGGTGGGGAACTATGGATTGCCCTGCAATTCTTGTTAATATAAAAATTTAACAGTATAGTTAAATGCATCAATCCTGGTGTGGATTGCTCTCTATATGTTCACGACTTTGTTATATGTTATCGTGCAAACAACGCGAACACTATTGAGAGACAACTTCAACAATGTCTGAATAAACTTCAGACTTGGTCGGATGAAAATGGCTTTACATTTTGTAAATCTAAAACTTATTGTATGCACGTATGTCAACTACGTAAACATAATGAAGACCCTCATCTAACACTGGATTGGTCACCAATACCAGTAGTGTATGAAACAAAATTCCTTGGTCTTATTTTCGACCGTAAATTAACGTTTATACATGTACCACACCTTAAATACTTGAAGGCCAAGTGCCTTAAAGCTCTTAATTTACTTAAAGGTGTTGCAAACACTAATTGGGGAGCAGATCGTAATATACTTTTACAACTTTATAGATCTCTTATCAGATCCAAGCTGGACTACGGCTCAATAGTATATGGATCGACTCGCAAGTCATACTTGCAGATGCTCGATCCTATACATAATCAAGGAGTACGACTCGCCTTAGGTGCCTTTCGTACATCACCAGCCGAAAGTCTATATGTTGAAGCTAATGAACCATCACTGTCTCATAGACGGGAAAAATTTAGCCCTTCAATATGCCATTAAATTAAAATCTAACCCTTCAAACCTAACTTTCGATAATGTTTTAATCCTAGATATCAACCTCGTTTTGATCGAAAACCGAAGGCCATTCGACCATTCGGTCTTCGTATTAAACCAAAATTAAGAGACACTGAAATCGACCTAAATTTGATTGCCAAGTACAAAGTACCACAAATTCCATTGTGGACTTTGGAAACACCAACAATTATTTTTGATCTTTGTAATAATAACAAATCCAGTACAGATCCTACTGTCTTTCAAAGCAAATTTAATGAAATTAAATCGAAATACAGTAACTTTCAACATATATACACAGATGGTTCTAAAGCTGGAGATAGGGTTGCTGCAGCAGCAGTTCTTCACAAACACAGCATAAACAGCCGCCTGCCTGACAAGGCCTCTATTTCTTCAGCTGAACTTAAGGCAATTGAACTTGCCTTAAATTATATTCAGGAATCTGATGATGACCATTTTGTAATATTTTCTGATTCCCTTTCATCTCTTCAAGCACTGGGTAATATGAAACATGATAACCCAGTTGTGCTTCAGCTTTTAGAAAAGTACAATTCTCTTATAGTTGATAATGTTATTATTTTCTGCTGGCTTTCCAGCCATGTAGGAATACGTGGTAATGATAGAACTGATAGTGCTGCTAAAGCAGCATTATGTTTACATATATCTAATGCTAAATTACCTTATACTGATTTTAATGTTGTATTAACACATTTATTCGTAACTCTTGGCAAGCCGATTGGGATTTGTCAAATAGCAATAAACTCCATTCAATTAATCCGTTACTTGGGGAATGGCTTCCTTCTAGTAGACCCATTCGTCGAGAAGAAGTTGTCCTAGCCCGGTGCAGGATAGGGCATACACGTTATACTCATTCATATTTATTACAAGATGAGCAATTACCAGAATGTATACCCTGCTTTGCATCGTTAACGGTCAAAGACATCTTGTTGGAATGTGTAGACTTGGATCCTATGCGTCAAAGGTACTACAATGTTAATATTATGAAAGATTTATTTGATACTATAGATTTTAGTCTTGTTTTAGATTTCCTAAAATAAATCAGGCTATATAAATAATTATAATGTGTTCTTATATATATTTACTTGTTTATATAACCGTTGACGGGCATTTATTGATTTACATATATAGTTTATATCCGTTGACGGGCATTTATTGATTTACATATATAGTTTATATTACTACCATATCATCCCTAATTTTTTAATAGTTTTATCTTTATATATTTAGATTAATTTTTAATTTCTACTTAATTTCTTCATTTTTCGTCAGTTTTTGCGCACAATATAACCTATTTATGTGTCATCGTGCCTTAAAACACCATTCATTCATTCATTCATTCCTCCAACGTCACGGGTTGCCACGCGGGTTACTATTCGGGGGATGGGGGCAGGTGGGGGTCCTACCCCTCTGCTAAGTAACGAGCAGTCGGTTGATTTCCCCTAATAACCACAATGCCACAAATTGATATTGATGATGCAGAGGTAGAAGTGAAAGATCACATTTGTGACATTAATATAAAGCCAATGGAAATAATGTGTGTTTCCACTAACCCCACCATATTTCCCCTAATAACCACAATGCCACAAATTGATATTGATGATGCAGAGATAAAAGTGAAAGATAACATTTGTGATACCAGTATAAGGCCTAGGAAAATCTGTTGTGCAGTACAATAGGAAAACATGCTTGACCCAACCAACACCACCCCACCCAACACGTTCCCCCTTCCTAATGATTTTAATAAGATAAAACAATACGATTAAATGTGTGATTAAGATGATGGCCGTATTTAATTTATAAATGTGTTAATACAATGTTTGGGTTGATACATTCGATTGCCTTGTGTTCCTTTAAGATGATATAATGAATACACGACCTAATGAATTACTAAATTGGGAAACTCTAGATCCCAATGGCACCTTTAACCATACCTTTCTATGTCTGAATTCTGAGCCATGACATCCTCCAGGAATTCATTAAAATAGAAACTCTTTAAATAAAATGAAGCACCTGAAATGATAACAAACATAATTTAAAGTTATTTCCTGACCTCTGGATTGAGCACAGTACATTTATCAAGTCCATACCATGCGCCATTCGAATTAATTCTATCCTTTATTCCCGTTACATTCGTATATTTAAAAACGACATCGACTATCCTAAATCGTCCATGTTTATACAAAATGCAATTATGTTGATTCTTGAATATATATTTTTTCTTTTTTTGGTCCATCTTCTCAACTCCTTTATCTTCTCCTTTCTTTTGCTTCCCCTCACTCTTCCGTCAGGTCTGCTGTTGTCCTTCCTACTGGATGGCTATCTGTTGTGACATAATTTCTGCTGAAACATCGCTGTACATTCCGTTTCTTATTTATTTATTTTTATAAGCTTAAACGTCTGCCAATCGTATGCTGTATGTACTTATAATGTAATTCACCGCTCGCGCGGGTTTATAATTAGACTGCAGTCATGGCTTTGTTTATCATTCTCGGGAGTTTGACATAATAGAAACAGAAGCTTGAATGTTGTTGAAAACAAACAAATATTGTACAATATTACATAAAACCGTCTCTACCATGTTACTGTACAAATTCTTCAATACAGCTTTAATTATCATTTACAATATTTATAGGCGGCTATCGGGACCTTAATTCAGTCCTTTGATGGTTTATTAATTGTATTCTATTTAAAGGCTGAGACTGTATACAACTTACAACTGACCCTGTCTCAGGGTGTATATATGAACTATTATTATGTCTATATTTCAAATAGTTTTAGCTGTAAGATTTGTGACCCTTACGCTTCTATTTTCTGTACCTACCATTGAGGTATGGTTCGCTCCCTTTATAAAGTAGGTAAAGTATGCCGCGACAACACACTTTTGGTGACGCTTTTAAAGACATAACGCAATGCCTTCCTTAACAACTGCCGTATTTCAATTGAATAAACATTTATTACCAGACTGGTCATGCATAAAACTCACCAAAGACACATATATCCGCCGATCTAGTAAGCAACTACAACCTATGTTTCGTCATTGGCAGCCAGTAAGTATTTAACTCTCGAAATATCGGCCTAGTAAAAATGAGATATGGAATAGCACCGCGCATTAAAAGTAGCACCAGACGTCTCAGAGATTTACGGCTTATATGGCCAGATTAGAAGTGGGAGGAGCTTCGTTTCCATATACGGCAGTTTCGAGAGGTAAACAATAGCTACACAAATTACGAAAAATATATTGTCGTTACAAAAATTGATCGGATTGATTTCAAAGCGGAGATAAACAGCGGTTGTTTATACAGGAATGGCGTTATGTCTTAAGAAGCTTCGACAAATAATGCGACCTGTAGTCGTAACGTGACAGCTCGATGATTAGTGCGTGCGTTTTGTGTGTGTGTGCGTGCGTGCGTATTTACGTACGTACGTGCATGCGTGCATGTGCGTACGTACGTGGGGCTTAATTTGAAATCCAATAAAATCGCATCAAACTATATATTTTAGAAATGGTGAATGCTGCTTTGGGTAAATCAGCCGAACAGTCAACGACGGATCATGTGTACGTTGCAAATATGGCAGTCGACGGGGAGATATCCACCTGGACACAAACAGTCGTTGGATCATTTGAGCCGTTTTGGTTTGTTGATCTTGGAAGTCTTTTTGATATCTACAGCGTGACTGTTTTTAATCGCGATGGCTTCTGTAAGTGGATTTAAAATACGTGAAACATGACAGTATGCAAATTATACTTTGAACGGTCCAATATCGCAGCAATGATTTTTTTTTTACATAATTGGTTGATCCCCGCAGCGGCTTTTTTCCCCACTGACCATTCCCCAAGGCGGTAGTCCCATTGTCAACCATTTATTTTATCTTTGTGATGTGACATATCTTGCCCCTTATTCATTTTTGTCTGTTTTTATCTTTTTATTTTTATGTTGGATTGTGGTTGACTGTAGTCCTTCAATGCTACATTTACTGTTCGGTTTTTATATCTAATTATAATTAAAAAACTATCAACCCGCCACATAAATGCAAAATTACACTACAAAACTCTATTCAGGTGTTTAGGTCATATAAAGATAGATATGTGCTGATTCAAAGTATAGGTTATTCATAGGTTCTTTAAATACCCGTAATTGAATATCCGTTAAATGAATTATGAGTTGGTAACTCTAAACTCGACACTCCAGTGTTTGGGTTTGGCCTAGCTGGTTAAAGATGTTTATGGTGTGTGTATTGAGTTTGGATTCTCAAAATATGTAAGTTATATATATATACCTCGTCGTCAATAGATTTAGAAACGGTGTACATGGGTTGTAAATTTTGCCTGTTGGTGGCGGCATAGGAACTTCAATTGAATTCGGGCTATAAAACTACAGTTGTCTTGGTAGTTCCTTAAAGGTCTATGTTTCATCGACATATTTAAATACATAACATAATATGCAAATTGCCAGTTGTGGCATATACGATTTGTCTTCTGCCATTAGGCTCAACTTAACCAAATTGCCTTATGTGACCAGATAGTTCGTGATTTTGTTGCTTTTTGTTGAGAGTGTTGTAACAATTGTTAAAAATATCCCCAAACATATTTACCTTAATGTGCTTGTTTACAAATAACTTGAAACCTGAAACATTCAAATGTTATGTCGTACAATGAACGCATGTTGTTATTTGAGACGTAGCCCGGAGAAGGTAGTCATCTCCCGAAACAAAATGACGAATAAAATGCCGTCTACGTTACAGTTCAATGTGCAGTTCAATGTATCTACATTATTCACAAAACAAGTAGCGTGTTGGTACATAAGAGATGAAGCGTGCAACTAATTAAAAAACACACAATTGCTCCGTAGGTCAACTTGTGCCATAACTAAATACATGTAGATATAAATGTCGAACAGGAAATGTAGCACTCAAGGACCACAATCAACCAAAAACACGCACAGAAATAAACAACTATTACAAAGACGAATAAAAGGCAAGCTTTGACATCACAATCATAAAAGAGTTAGCAATAGGGCTACCGCCTTGTAACGGTCAGTGGCACAAAAAACTACGTTCAAGTGTGCACCAAAGAAATATAAAAAGATCGGACTGTGAAAGTAGCAGTCAAGGAGTACAGTCAACCACAAAACACAGAAACAAACATGCAAACAGACAAACAAGAAGGCAAAAGTAATAATAAATGCAAACGACATCACAAACACAAAAGGGTTGACAATAGGGCTACCGCCTTGGAACGGTCAGTGGCAAAGTAGGCCACTGGGGGTTTAAACCGGTTCTAGGGTGCACCAAACATTCATAAGCATTACATGGCCATTCAAAGTGTACATTGGCTAATTTCCATCTTGAATGAATGAATGGTGTTTTACGGCAAGTCGACACATACATAGATAATATTGTGCGCAAAAACTGACGAAAGATGAAGAAATTAAGTAGTAATTAAAAATAAATGTAGTTATATGAAGATAAAACTATTAAAAAATAAGGGATGATATGGTAATAATATAAACTATATATGTAAATCAAGAAATGCCCGTCAACGGGTATATAAACAAGTTAATATATATATAAGAACACATTATAATGATTTATATAGTCTGATTTCTTTAAGGAAATCTAAAACAAGACTAAAATCTATAGTATCAAATAACTCTTTCATAGTATTAGCATTGCAAAGTCTACACATTCCAACAAGATGTGTTTGACCGTTAATGGTGCAAAGCAGGGTATACATTTTGGTAATTGCTCAGCTTGTAATAAATATGAATGAGAATAACGTGTATGCCCTATCCTGCACAGGGCTGAAACACGATATATAATATTAGTTACACGTATAGATAATATTAGTTGTTTTGGAGAGAACAGCATATTTTATTTCATCGAGACATGAGTCGACTTTATATGTTCAGGAATACGAAACATGAGTGAACACTTAATAACTGACCACTTCGAGATGAAATTAAATAAGTTATTAATGACAAAATTACAATTATTATTTTATGTTATGCCTTATTAATTATTAATCAAAGTGTATGCGGAAATCCAGGTATTTTGACAAGGGCATAGGTTCAGTATGGAGAACTTACTATTTTTAACTCATCGTACTTTTAAAAAACTAATGACACGTTTTCTTAGTTAAGTTGTGCCCAAGCATATAACGTTCATACCACTTTCTGAAATTAGTTCTTTTCGAAGAAAGAAAATTACTAAGCAACCTGATATCTCTACTGTACTGAACTATACAGTACTGTAAATAACAACAATTCCTAAAATATACGAACTATTAAGCTCATTTTCATAGTTAGAACATTTCGAAGTTTAAGATATAATATTTTTAATCATTGTTTTACATTGAAAAAAGTAGTCCAAGAAGCGAAAATAAAACTATATATTCACAGTATTGACAATTATTGTTTGCAGTATTTCATTGAAAGTATGTAGACCTTAAACGATTTTTCTTTCAAGCTGACATGCTAAAAGAGCTAGAATTACAAATAGGCGTTACTGAGAGCAACTACGTGGTGGCTGGCTTTCATCCGGGTAGCATTGGTTACAATTACACCTATACTATATCCCCTACTATATCCCCTACAAGTGGAAGATGGGTAAAGTTAACAATTCGAGCAGATGCTGATGATAGTATATTATCATTGGCAGAAGTAGTAGTAATGGGTTATCCATTATCCAGTAAGTATATTTCAAATATATTTATAAATTCATTTCGTGTTTCTTGTTCACAAATATAGTGAGTCTCACATTTATAATTAAAATCGGGTTTGTCTGACTTATTGACGTGTATAAGGAATTATATGTGTAATTCAAATGAAATGATTTGGTGTCCAGTGTTCAAATAAAGTGGGTTTCTCGTATGTAATGGACATATAATTGTTTCGTGTACGCTGTTCACAAACGTAGATAATTGCACGTATGTAATTCGTATGCAATGATGTTATGTGCGTTGTTCCAATGTAGTGGGTTGAATATTCATGTAAACATGATCATATTTGTGTTATACTCATATTGCTTATTGTTTTAAACATATTTATTTTACATCGATTGCGAAACAAGTTCTTGCAACTTATATTAATCACTCTCGATGGCTTCCTGGGTAGAACCAGTACTAAGCAATGTGGATTAATTATCTTGCTCAAGGATAAATAACGTGGCCACGACGGGAAATCGAACCCACGACCTCTCGATCAGGAGTTCGGCGCTCTACCACTGGACCACGCATTCCACATATTGCTTATTAATGGTGCCTACAACGTTAAAGTATATAGTTTATTGAAGATTAATTTGTTTACACTGTCACGTTTTATTTGGATGACAATAGGGTAAGAGAGAGGTTGTTTACATCCTAGAACCTGGTTTAAACCCCAGGATACAGACACTCTTAACTATAGCCAGTAAACATTTTATTTAGTGAGTTTCATGTGTGTAATTTATATACAATTAAACCGAGCTGCTACTTTTATCTCTTGTTTGTCTTTGTTGCTTCCGAGAGATCCACTTTTCAGTATTTATTAATATTATGAGAATTGTCCAATATAAATCAAAACACCTAAAAACAATGTCATCGTAGATCAGCACTTTACCACAAAGAGCAAACTAAATATACACTGGAAAGGACAATACAGAACACAAATAGCAGTGAAGACAAGGGTACCGACTTGAAACGAAAAGGTTGTATAGAGAGATTTTGCATGTTTTTACCTAGAAAAAACTGAAAACATCTTCAATCAGCATTTGCCCCCTTGCACCGGTTTAGGCGGTATTCTACTATTAAAAATGTTGACATACAGTGACATTTATTTTTTGGGCTGAAAAATCAATAAAGTGGCATTAACTGATATATTTTAGAAATGGTAAATGCTGCGTTGGGAAAATCCGCAAAACAGGTATCAACACATACTTCGTTTGTTGCGAACAGGGCGGTAGATGGAGACATTACCACATGGACACACACAGTCTATAGAATACCTGAGCCGTTTTGGTTTGTTGATCTTGGAAGTGTTTTCGATATCTACAGTGTGACCGTTTATAATCGCTATGGTCTCTGTAAGTGTTTTTGTTTTGCCACTGACTGTTCCAAGGCGGTAGCTCTATTGTCAACCCTTGTATGTTTGTGATGTCTTATCTTGCCATTTATTCATCTTTATATATTTTTATTCTTTATTTCTTTGTGTGTTTGTGGTTGACTGTCGTCATGTTCGATTTGTGAATCTACTTTTACTTCAAATAATACAAATACTTCAAACATGAAATTGTACTCACAATGAATGGTCCAATATCTCAACAATGACACATTTACACAATTAAGGTAATCGGGATATGAACGGTTTTCGTGGTATTTTCTGAAAAGTCAACGTTTTATCAACATATTTAAATCCATAACCTAAGATGCAGATTGGCAACTGTGGCACAATTATGCTACGAGTAGGTGGACAAGAGACAAAAATAGTCCCATAGAAACCATAGCCACTGTTACCTCAATGGGTGGCACATCTGTGGGTTCTGATTGTGTATGGATGGGTGGATGAAAACTATTTAAATTACCCTTATATATTTATGTTCTTAATAGTTTAAATCCACTTTATATACTTTATATACAGTTATAAGTTCATACTTATAATCATGCAGACAATGTTGAACAAAATAGTGAATTATTTGTGATTTTAAACTTCCAAAGAGCGCTATCAAATTTAAACAAATGCATAATAGTTTACGTAAAGCATATAGTTAGTCAGCACATCTCATTCAAAGTTCAAAAGAGTTCAAGGAACCTCATGAGTGGTAAGGATTTATTGCACGAGGAGTAATGTAATACGCGAGTGCTCGCGGTCAGCTGATAACTTCAACAATAATACTTATTACACATCTTAAATACTTGAAGGCCAAATGCCTTAAAGCTCTTAACTTACTTAAAGTTGTTGCAAACACTAATTGGTGAGCAAATCGAAACGTCCTCTTGCGACTTTATAGATCTCTTAGATCCAAGCTGGACTACGGCTCTATAGTATATGGATCGACTCGCAAGTCGTACTTGCAGATGCTCGATCCTATACATAATCAAGGATTAAGACTCGCCTAAGGAGCCTTCCGTACATCACCAGCCGAAAGTCTATATGTTGAAGCTAACTATTCATCACTGGCTCATAGACGGGACAAATTAGCCCTTCAGTATACCATTAAATTACAATCTAACCCTTCAAATCCAACTTTCGATACTGTTTTTAATCCTAATGATGAACCTTTTTTTGATCGAAAACCGAAGGCTATTCGGCCATTTGGTCTTCGTATTAAATCAAAATTAAGAGTCACTGAAATCGACCTAAATTTGATTGCCAAGTACAAAGTACCACAAATTCCATCGTGGACTTTGGAAACACCAACAATTATTTTTGATCTTTGTAATAATAACAAATCCATTACAGATCCTACTATCTTTCAAAGCAAATTTAATGAAATTAAATCGAAATACAGTAACTTTCAACATATATACACAGATGGTTCTAAAGATGGAGACAAGGAAGCTGCAGCAGCTGTTGTTCACAAACATAGCATAAAGAGCCGCCTGCCTGACAAGGCCTCTATCTTCTCAGCTGAACTTAAGGCTATTGAACTTTCCTTAAGTTTTATTCAAGAATCTGATGATGACCATTTCGTAATCTTTTCTGATTCCCTTTCATCTCTTCAAGCACTGGGTAATATGAAACATGATAATCCAGTTGTGCTTCAACTGTTAGAAAAGTATAATTGTCTTAATAATATTATTGTTTTCTGCTGGCTTCCAAGCCATGTAGGAATACGTGGTAATGATAGAGCTGATAGAGCTGATAGTGCTGCTAAGGCATTATTAGGTTTACATATATCTAATACCATATTACCTTATACTGATTTTAAAACTTGTATCAACACATATATTCGTAACTCTTGGCTAGCCGCTTGGGACTTGTCGGTGAACAATAAACTCCCTTCCATTAAAGCGTTACTCGGAGAATGGCGTCCTTCTAGTAGACCCATTCGTCGAGAGGAAGTTGTCCTAGCCAGGGTAAGGATAGGGCATACACGCTGTAATCATTCATATATATTACAAGGTGAACAGTTGCCAGAATGTATACCCTGTTTTGCACCGTTAACGGTCAAAAATATCTTGTTGGAATGTCTAGTCTTTGATCCTATGCGACAAAGATACTACACAGTTAATACTTTGAAAGAGTTATTTGAAACTATAGATTTTAGTATTGTTTTAGATTTCCTTAAAGAAGTCATTGCGGGCATTTCTTTATTTACACTGTCCTGTTTTAATGGGATGACAGTAGGGTAAGTGTGGGGTTTGGTGCACCCTAGAACCGGTTTAAACCCCAGTGGCCTACTTTGCCGCTGACCGTTCCAAGGCGGTAGCCCTATTGTCAAACCTTTTGTGTTTGTGATGTCGTTTGCATTTATTATTACTTCTGCCTTCTTGTTTGTCTGTTTGCATGTTTGTTTCTGTGTTTTGTCGTAGACTGTCCTTCTTGAATGCTACTTTCCCTGTCCAATCTTTTTATATTTCTTTATAAATCAATATAATATTTTCCTATATATATTACCATCTTTACAAGCCCGTTGGCGGGCATTTGTTGATTGACATATATACATAGTTTATATTGCTACCATATCATCCCTTATTTGTAGATAGTTTTATCTGTATACGTTTACATTATTTTTAATTACTACTTCATTCTTTCATGATTCATCGGTTTTTGCGCACAATATGACCTATTTATGTGTCGACGTGCCATAAAACACCATTCATTCATTCATTCATTCGTTTGTTTGTATCAGGTCGCTATCCAACATGAACACCTACTTTTTAATGGCTTGTGTACGTACAAGGGTGTTCATATCGTATACAAACCTGACCTGCGCACGTGCACAGGTGTTCATGTAACTTGAATAGAAGTGTTTCTCAAAACATTCTAAAACTAGGATACATGTGATTTTTGTATATATACAATGACGGATCCAGGATTTGAGATAAGGCGGTGGGGCACAACTTTTTACAATGACAAAGACAATTATCAAATAATTGGAATAAGAGTGTTTTCAAAACAATAAAACACATATTTTACAATGAAGACCTCTGTCTGTGTACAAAATCTAGGATTTGAGGTTAGTTCGGGTGAGCCAGGGTTATGTCCCCATTTTTTTAATTCCATTGACATTGCGTTAGAAAAAGAAAACAAATAGAGCTCGACTTATCATGCATAGGGCTACCTAGATAAATGTGTAAACATACTAAACTGCAAGTTGCATGTAAAAATATTCAATATTACTTGAGTTCTAATTTATTTATTTTTAAAATACAATCTAAATAGGATTACATTAAAGCACGCGCCCCTCCCCAATCCGTGCATAATATATATTTAACGTGAAATAAACACAACACTACACGCCATTAACAATAACAATTTAATACTAATTCCACTGACAAAACAAGTATCCTTTTTATGCGTGCATATAAACGTGTACATGTGAAAATGAAATTCTGAATTTGAAAATTGGAACACATTGCCAGCGGAATGACGTGTCTTATGATCTTTATCACCTAAATTCTCTTTATCCCTTAGATTATTTTCTTTCTCGACAGTGATAACTTGTACCTGTTTTCTATTTAAACCCCCACCCCCTTGTCTAGTTACGTTCTGCATCGAATTATCAATACAATTGTTGAGGGAATTAAATTGTGGGTCACTTAAAAAAGAAACCTTTCTACCACTGAGCTTCAGAAGCCTTTGTAGAGCAGTCACAACAGAAAACAAACTGCCACTGGTATACTTACCCCGTCTACCCTTTTTAGAGATATTTTCTAAACAGAAAGCACATAGTTCAACTGGTCTGTTGAAAGGTTAATAACATCAGAATGAGATTTCAATATTTTCACCAGTTCCGGACTCACATCACTGTTTCCTCTTTCCAAAACAAGGAGCCTCCATTTAAGAGACAGATTCAATGCCCATGTATTCTTTCTCAAGGTATTGTCAGGAACAAACGGCTTTGACATAGTTGTCAGTAAACCTTCCGTCACTGGCGCAAATCTCGAATATTCACCTGAAATAAGTAACACCCTTTTGTATAGAGATGTGATTTACATTCATTTAAAAAACAAGAAATCCGCGGATTCACATGACTGAAAAATCTATAAAGTGTGTTAGTATGACTCAAAAATGAGATATAGGGTCCTATAGAAACCACAGCGTCCGAACGATGTCATTCTCACTTAACTTATTTTAATAGGAACATGTTGCTGTCTCGTAAATGCTAGTCTTCGTGAAGTTTGAAAGCTGTATGGAAGTTACTGTGTGAGAAGTTAACTTAATTTAGCTGTTATTAAGCGATACATCAACTAAATTCACAGAGTATGACACGGAGGTCAAGGTCACGAACACACTGCTTGCATGTGGATGTAAGTGTTGTGAAGTTTAAAAACTGTACAGTTGTTGGTAACTGAGTAATGGATATAATAAAACACTAGAATGTAAAACCTAATTCACAAAGTGCAAACAGAAGGTCAAGGTCATTTGTATTGACCTACTTTAAGTCGGAACATACGGATGTTATAGATGTAAGTGCGTTTTAAGCTGTATTGGTTTTGGTATTTGAGAAATGGAGATAATAAAAACACTTTAATGCAAAAAGAGTAATGTAAAATATCAATGTAGATGAACAAAGGGATAAAAGTAGGTCAATGTAATTCATATTGATCTACTTTTCATTGGAACATGCCGCTGTCATGTAAATGTAAACATGTGTGAAGTTTGAATGCTCTATTGCATCTAGCTGGTGTCTTAACCAAAACTTGAATGTGAATCTTGAATGTAAAACTATTAGGCACATAACAAAAGCTGTCGAAGAACAGCGCAGCTCGACTATTCGATTTTTCAGAGAATAATAAATTATACAGCCAGTATATACCATCAGAAAACAAGGCTAAAACAATGTGGAGGTGGGTTTGGGGCGGTGCGGGTATAGAAAGTCGGGCCGATATAAAATTATTGTAAGAATCTCATACAAATTATAATAAAATTTGGGACGGGGTTTGAAATTTCATTTTTATTTTTATCAGTTTAAATCCAAAATTGCTGTCATTTTAAAGACATTTGTAGTCGAAAGGCAACTCGGGGAGGGAGGGGATATCTGGCAAATTTTATTGTGTCCTCATTTCAGTTTTTTTATTGATATTTCATCTGTGTATCTGAATTTAATCTAAATTGTTTTATATGTAAATGAATGCGTTCAAATTAAAATATTAATAACCAAATAATGGCAAATGAAATGAAAACAATCCCCCCAACTGCCCTCCATATAAGGGGAGTCCATAAACCAATGGGGGACAGGGCGGGGGCACATCATTGATATAGGTGTAGATTTAATAAACAAAACACAAACATATGTAAAAACAAAACAAATTCGGGTGGTGGTGGTGATGATGGGGATGGGGTGGTGTGATGATTGTGGGGTGGTGGGGTGGGGATGGCGTGGGCGAAACATATTGATAAACTGATAAAACAAAACAACACAGATATATGCAAAAACAGATATATGCCAAAACAAACAAAAAAAAATTCGGGTGGTGATATTGATGGGGTGGTGGATGGTTTGGGGTGGGTGCGAAACATAGTGATCAACTGATAGAACAAAACAACACAAAGATATGTAAAAAAACAACAAAACAATTCGGATGGTGGTGATGATGCGGTGGTGGGAGGTGGGTGGAGATGGGGTGTGTGGGGTAACATAGATATAAGTGTAAAAAAATGACCAAAACAACACAGAAATATGTAATACAAATTATAATAAAAATATCGAGTGTGTTTGAGGGCAACAAAGCTACATGTGTAAGTATTGATCAAAACAACACAGCAATATGTAAAAAAAAAACACCAAAAAATCGGGGAGTGGGGCGTGGCGGACGGGGAGCCCATTCCCCAATATGGGTGAAGTATGAATAAGATGCATAATGCTATAAGAAATCCCAAAGCAAAAGTATAGATATATACAACAGCTTACACGAAAACCTTGATCTGCCTGTATTGCAAATTTTATGGGCCATCATAATTTGGGTTCCGTGGGATCCCGGAATTTGCAGAAGAAAAAATTACTCACTCAGCCCTTTACAACATAATATAAGGAACCAATTCCTAAATTTAGTTGAGCTAGGACAAGAAATGTAAGAGATATTGACCTGTAAACACAGCTTACACGCAAAATTTGATGTGTAATAGACATATTTTAAGGTGGTTGGGTGGGGGGTGAATTTGGGTTCCATGAGATCCCAGGGGTTACAAGAACCAAAATTACTTAAGCGGCCCTTAAGATAATGCTATAAAAAAGCTCATTGCCAAATTTGGTTGTGCTAGGATAAGAAATGTAAGAGACATAGACTTGTAAACACAGCTTACACGCAAACCTTGATGTGGGACGCCGACGCCGGGGTGATTACATAAGCTCTGAGTACAATAGTATATAGTCAAACATTCATATTTATAGTTTATATTTCATAGTATTTTAACAATTTTATGCCATAAGTAACATTCAAGTTCTCAGGTTCAGATTTGTTCATTTTAACATGGCAGCCATATTTAATATACCTTATATAACGAACCTTACCTTGTTTGACACGTGTTGCTTCAACTTGACATGGCCCTCCTGGTTCACACATGTCGGAAATGTCAATTGCTTTACCTAAAATGTCGATAATATCCTTTTTCCCCTCTTCGAGTTCTTTTCTATATGTATTTTGAGTCAGGAAAACACTGTTATCTGCATATTCCTAATACCTGTCTAAAGCTTGACTAAGTACATTATCGGAGTCATAATCAGCCAAGGCCTCACTACAGAAATCATCGTCCGAATCGTATTCGTTCTTGCCATCATGTGTGGTTGTGAGTCGTTGTGTAAGTCGGTTACCGGTGTTCATGAATTTGAAAGACACGCGCTTCGCGCTCTCGGTGTCACAATTCGCTCGTGCGCGGGTCTTTCAAATTCATGAGCACCTAGTAATAACCCGGTAAATCCTGTCTGAAGGGATCGTTTATACTGATATTCGTGATAAATGGTAAAAAGAAATAATAGAAAACGATAATTAGTGTATAAGTTACAACTGTGTAAATTTAAATATTATCATAAAATATGATGCAAATAGTAATTCATTCCGAGTTTTAAAACTTTTAAACGTGTAAGCGGCTAAATTGCGGATGTTTTATTTGTTATTTGATTGTAATAACTGAATTAATTTGAACATACTTTTCCTGTTAGTATAATATGGCTTGATGCATTCAGCTCTGAAATGATCATATATTGGACACTCGAGAAGAAAATGAAACTCATCCTCTAATACCGCGCATGTCTAGCATAACCTATTTTATCTAGGAGTAATACGTGGTTTAGTCCAACGCTCAACCTCAATTGCTAATCTGTGATATGATACCCTTAACTGTGTAAGATATTTCCGGAATTTTGTAAAATTAACAGTATATAAATATGAACGGAAACTGAATTATGCAAAGTGTATGTAAAATGACGCTCGGGTAGACTCATGTATCTTTGCGTTTCAGTGTTGTATAAAGTTGTCACTGAGACGTTGTTTTAATACAGATAGAAAGGCATTAATATTCCCTACGCTTTGTACTAACCAACCTTCGTAAAATCGGATTGAAGATAATGTGTTCCGCACCAAAGAGGTCCAGTTCGTTTTATTCGGTCTATCATTTAGATCATTTAACATCATTTTATATACATGATATATATATATATATATATTTGTGCTCCCTTGCATTTATAACTTTTAACCAGTATCTGATAATAATATACAACCGCCTTGTGTGATACTCAATTCTACCTAGTTCACCGTAAATAAAATCATTTTGAGTAGAGGTTTTCACACCAAGCAGAGACTTACAGAATTGCATATGTACCCGTTCAATCTGATTTGCTTTACAAAACCACATACTTCGCTACCATAATTTAGTGTGGGTGTGACCAGCTTATCAATTAATTAAAGCGTATGTCTCGGGGATATGTTAACAAAACTTGATTAAATTATGGCGGGGATTACTATATTTACACTGTCCTGTTTTAATGGGATGACAGTGGGGTAAGTGTGAGGTTTGGTGCACCCTAGAACCGGTTTAAACCCCCAGTGGCCTACTTTGCCACTGACCGTTCCAAGGCGGTAGCCCTATTGTCAACCCTTTTTGTGTTTGTGATGTCGTTTGCATTTATTATTGCTTTTGCCTTCTTGTTTGTCTGTTTGCGTGTTTGTTTCTGTGTTTTGTGGTTTACTGTCCTCCTTGAATGCTACTTTCCCTGTCCGATCTTTTTATATTTCTATATAGGTATTTATTTAATTTGAGAATTGCCTTAATATGTGTTTGACTAGAAAGCATGGCTTGACATTCATAAAACGAACCATCGAATGCAAATACTACCCCCAAATAAGAGAATGTGTTGACAATGTTAATTGAAGTATCCCCGTATTTAAAAGTAAGGTTTCGGGCTAGCATTCCACCTTTTCTGAATACTATTACTTTTGTTTTTTTCAGTGTTAACGGTTAATTTCCAACGGTTACAATATTCGTGTAATATATTAAGATTTGTTTGAAGTTCATTGGCATTTTTACTAAACATAAATATGTCATCTACATATAATAAAAGAAATATCTTGAACGATTCTATTAGATAATTTAAGATAAAATATCCTCTTCCCGGTCATTAAGATACATGGAGAAAAATGGAGACGGTTTTCACATTAAGGTACGCCTAAGTGACATTTGAATGTATCACTTAGTGTTGTATTAACCTTAAAAAAGAAGAGTATGATAATGGACCTTTGGAAACGGCCGAGCACGACGATATTGCAGTCTCAGTTTGATTGAGACTGTTCATGAGCGGTAGTGAAATATGTTAGCTACCGCTCACGCCCTCTAGCCCCGGGTTGAGCATAACTCAATATTCATAAAATCAATAGCACAAAATGTTAACCATCCCGAAGATGGCATGCATATGGCGGTGGACATGGAGTGTACTACTTCCCCGAAGAGCGAAATAAACATAATGGAATTTAGTCGGGAGCAGCGGTTATGAAGCCTGCGTATCAAAAAGCAGACAACATATCCTATGAGTGGTTAAACAATACTCAGAGCCTTTTATCGGCCGGAATAGTGGAACCACCGAATAAAAAATTAAGTAAGAAAACAAAAGAAATTGAAAATGTACACCGATAACTAAATATAAGCATCGGGCTCAGCGATCTCCAAAGATCGAATGAATAACAGTACTGATTGCAAGCGCGGGGCATATGGTTGTACATTGAACGGATAACATTTAACATTTTCCCTCTAATGCCAAGTTTTATTAATTTATACCAGACATGTTCACGAACCGTATAGTCAAAGGCCTTTGTAAAGTCAACAAATGCGCATAATAATTGTTCACCTTTGTTTAATAGGTGCGATATCATACCGTGCAGGGCAAAGATGTTAGCAGCAGTGCTCATGCCTGCTCTAAAACCGGCATGTGCCTCGATATAGACACTATAGTTTTCGGCCCACGTCCTAAGTCTATCATTTAAAATGCGCGTAAACAGTTTCCTAGTGTACTCAGTAATGTAATACCTCTGAAGTTATTCACATTGTTATTGCTTCCTTTTTCGTGTATTGGTACAATGTAACCTTCGCTCCAAGTTTCTGGGAAGTATCCAACATCGAGAATAGTATTAAATAATGTGTAGGTCGTTTATATTGTGTATGTAAAACTCATTTATTAATCTGTCTGGTCCTCCACTCCTACTTTGACCTAGTTGCTAGACTGCCTTTTTAATTGCAGCCATATGGATAACGACATTCAATTCAGCGAACATGATATCGCATTCTGAATTTAAAAATCGCTCATTGAAATGTAGTACATCATCATCAGCTTGAAAAAATGGGTCATTTGGGTTATTAATTGCTTTAACGTAGGTTGCGAATGTATTTGCTGTTACATTATCAGGTTTCGTGGGAGAGATCGGCTCTTTTAATAATTTCCAATATAATTTCGCGTTCTTTAACTTTGTATTCATAAATTCGGCAATTTTAGTTACATCTGGTTCGAAGCAATATTTTCTTATCACATTTTTATATTCAGTTATTGCATAAACCATATTTAACGATTTACTTCGTTTTTATTCTTTCTAAATATGTTAAGTAACTCAAAGAACTATTAACGACTACTTCCACAAGCATTTTCAAACGATTCATCTGCCCTCTTATTATAATTACTCTGATCATTAATATTTTTTTAAACTTCTTTTTCAAATAACGGAGAACGGAATTCGTCCATGACAACAATAAAATATTTAATTGAATCGTCAATTTTGACACTGTCGTTTACAGCTTCTAGGTTATTTAATAAATGTATAATTGTACATACAAAATCTGTCTCTGATATTTGTGATTTATATTCTTTTTTAAGACAATTATTCCATTTATAAAACGTATATGCATCATCATTGTGCGCTTTTTTAACCACACTTTCAACTACAGATTATTGTGAATGAAATGAAAATTCTAACAGACAATGGTCTGTTAAAATATTAGGTTTATGGACATAAAACGATGAGAAATGTTGTAATAACTCTGGATTCACACACAACTTGAGTTTCTTTTTCTCGATTTCTTTTTTTGTTCGCTTCAGTTTAGTTCATAAAACACACAATTATCAAAATCAATGAATGAATGAATGGTATTTTACGGCACGTCGACACAAAAATAGGTCATATTGTGCGCATAAACCGATGAAAGATGAGGAAATGAAGTAGTAAATAAAAAGTTATGTAAATATGTAAAGACAAAACTATTTACAAATACGGGATGATATGGTAGTAATATAAACTATGTATATATGTAAAGCAACAAATGCACGTCAACGGGTGTATAAACAAGTAAGTATATATAAGAACATATTATAATGGTTTATAAAGTCCAATTATTATAACGATTTATAAAGTATGATTTCTTTCAGGAAATCTAAAACAAGACTAAAATATCATAATCAAAGATTTGGATGTCATCACCCCAAGTTTCTGTAAAACATATTATGTCATTGTTTTCAAACACAGTGCGTATCTCTTTGGAGTTTATTTGAACTCATCGTTTTGATTTTAAACCTTGTATATTGATTAATATAAATCTGATATGTTTGTAATTTGGGTTGACGTGTGTGGCACTGCCTTGTACATTCTACTTGTTTGCATTGTCGTCCTGTGACTGACGAAACATCCCGTGATGTAAGTGGGTTTGGCTTGACACTTCTCGACCTACCTCTACTTTGCACGGACCCTGATTTCTATCCGTCGATTCGGGACGATCACATGCTATGTTGGATAACCTTGATGCACTCATAACAAATAGGGTGTATTGTTTTTGTTTTTTTCACGTGCTTGTGATTGTAACGGTTGCTTGCCTTGTTGTTATATCGACGGTGACTGAGGTTGTGTGAGATCATCATCCGAAGGCTGTGTAAACTGATCCGACAGCCGACACTGCGACACATCTGACATATGAATACGCGCGTCTGGTTGTATGTGAGTTCGTATTCACACTTGACGGTAACACACTGGCGGTATTCACAATAGGCTGTGTATTACTAACGTACATACGCTGGCGTATTGCTTTTCTGACGACTGGTTTCCGCACGATTGTGTTTGTATGAGTGGTGACATTGTGTTCATATATTTACTATTTGTCTGCGTCTGGTTTGTACACATGTTTTCATGACTACTTTGTATGCTCATTTGCTGCATATGGTTGGTTTGAAGGCTTGACGGTGCAGTTACGTTAGCATAGCTAGGCCGATTTATTTGGTGCTGTGTGTTCACAGATGTATCCTGACCGCGGTTATATCCATATGTACGTGTTGCTGGTTCACGCATACAGTCGTCCCAATGAGGGAACTCATCCTCAGTAACATTTCCATTCAGTGCTATTCTAGCTGGGTATCTAAGTTGCACATTTGCACGATGATTTTCACGGCGAATTTTCTTTACTCTCGACTAAAGTTTTTTTTCGAACAGCCCGTACTTCATGTGGGCAATCTCGGCCAATTGAGAATTGAGACCCCTTCTATTTACATGCGTTTCGCATAATGAGGTCAACATTGTTATAATGGCCAAGACTACAAATGACTGTTCTTTTAAAATGCGAAGCGCGATTTTGTATTAGGCCAACTCTATGAGCATATCGTCAGTGTCAATCTCGAGGGAATTATAGAGAAAGTTTCTCACCTGTTTACAAAGCTCGGTATCTCTCGTATCTCTCGTATCATTTTCATCCAAGCCATAGATAAAAAAGTTATTTTGGCGAGTATTTGACTCTAATTACACATATTTAAGATTAAATTACAGATATGTATTAATAATCGACCACGAACCAGTCATATCGTGTTGAAATTGGCAGAATGAATGATTGCTACCCTGTCAAGCTGGTTAATGGATTTGGATCACCTTATTGCACGAAAGAGATCGTTAGAAGACGATAAAATTATGACGACGGACATGGAATTCGTAGAAATAAAGGACAAAAAGACCTAAGTACTGAAGTAAAACATAAGAAACAAATTTAACATATTAAACTGCCTTTCGTGTCTCAATTACAGTACACTTAAAATAAAATTCTTCTGAAAACATCAAATTGACGTGATGTAATAATTTCTCTCCTACCTTTATATCCTTCAATTATTTTTGCGAACCCCAATGACCGTTTTTGAAATATCATATCTATTCCTTACAAGCACAAACGTAAACAGAAACAGTAACAAAGTCAAGGCCGTGGAATAAAAAACGTCAAAGGAAAACAAACATGACGATCGTCGTACAAAGATTACGTCTTTGACATTTCAACGCAATTTGTGATGGGGTGAAGTGGTGGCTTGGGAACAAGGCACCGAATTGACAAATACTATGACCGAGACATGTACATTAACGTTATAAGTTTATTTTAATCTTCTGAGTGAGCGAAAAAGGTAGGTAATTAATTAGTAATAATGCGTATTACAACTGGATATCACTGAAATATGACCGCATACACATTGTGTATTTGACGTATGTTACACTTTAATGAAACGGCGGGTAGCCTACAAAGCACACCCAAACACAATTGCACCGTAGGACCGCATTGTACCATGCATTAAATAAGGTCACCACTAGTTTAGCTAACAAGTAGGCCATATTACCTACTGACCGTACCAAGTCGGTTACCCTGTATTTACTACTTTTTGAGTTGTGTATTGTCCTTTTCACTCTATATTTAATTTGCTCTTTGTTTTTCTTATAATATAATATAATATAATATAAGTAAGCATATTTAACATCGTGCTCTAGCTAACCATCGATATTACCTAGATCGCAATTATAATTTTACCGATTCCTATTTTTAAGATGAAAGACTAAGAGAACTAGAATTAAAAATAGGCGTCACTGAGAAAGACTACGTGGTGGCTGGCTTTCATCAAGGTAGCATTGGTTACAAGTATACCTATATTCTAGCCCCTACACGTGGACGATGGGTAAAGTTAACAATTCTAGATGTTGGTACACTAACATTGGGAGAAACAGTAGTAATGGGCTATCCATTATCCGGTACGTATACTTAAGATATATTTGTTAATTAATTAGTTTCTTCTTCAGTTGTTTTTGATGTAGTGGGTTTCGCGTGTATAATTAAAATTTATATTGTCTGCCTTATTCAAATGTACCGGGTTTCAGATGTATATGGTTTGGTGTTCATTATTTAAAAAAGTAGGTTCCACTTGTGTAATTAAAATATAATGGTTTTATGTGCGCTGTTCACACATTTAGCGTGTGTTACAAGTGTGAATCATATAATACATAATGGTTGTACGTGTATTGTTCCAATATATTGGTTTCTCGTGTGTAATTCAAATAATATACACTGTATTTGACGTGCATTT
Source organism: Cyrtodaria siliqua (assembly GCA_037043455.1). Taxonomy (NCBI): domain Eukaryota; kingdom Metazoa; phylum Mollusca; class Bivalvia; order Adapedonta; family Hiatellidae; genus Cyrtodaria; species Cyrtodaria siliqua. Next base: position 65,748 of record JAWPHD010001437.1, on the reverse strand, counting down.
GCATTGCTTTGTTCAAATGTAAGGGTTTCATTTGTGTCATTAAAATAGATTGGTTAAAACTGTGTTGTTCACAAATATAGTGGGTTTCACCTGTGTAATTCAAATGTTATAATTATATTTGCACTTTTCGCAAATGTAGCTTTTCATGTGCATTGTTCAAGGTTGCATCTTAGAACATTACGTAACCAGTATTCAGAGAACAAGAATCTTATGTAGCCTGATGACAGTAAATTAGTTTCATAGATAAAAGTAGATATACATATCGTGGCCATGGTTCTTACGTATAGCTTGTTTACAGAGAGAATGGTTTTTAATAGTTTTATCTTTATATATTTACATTAATTTTAAATTACTACTTAATTTCTTCATCTTTCGTCGGTTTTTGCACACAATATGACCTATTTATGTGTGAACGTGCCGTAAAACACCATTCAATCATTTATTTTTAATTACTTCTTAATTTCTTCATCTTTTGTCGGTTTTTGCGCACAATATGACCTATTTATGTGTCGACGTGCCGTAAAACACCATTCATTCATTCTTAAGTATAGCTTGTTTACCGATAGAGTGGTTCTTACGTATAGCTTGTTTACAGAGGGAGTGGTTCTTAAGTATAGCTTGTTTACAGAGAGAGAGAGTGGTTTTTAAGTATAGCTTGTTTACAGAGAGAGTGGTTATTAAGTATAGCTTGTTTACCGAAAGAAAGATTCTTAGGTATTGCCTGTTTAAGTTTACAGTGAATAGTGAATAAGGTTTTTTCATACAATATTTCATACAATCTTTATTTGTTAGAAAGTTTATCAAAATATGTTTTGACTATCATTTTGCATGATTAGTTGTTGGCCCATCTGCTGTTCGCTACCCTGCATTCTCCTCTTCAATTGTGGAGCGCTGTGGTCTAGTGGTAGAGGGTTGGACCCATGATCCAAAAGTCGTGGGTTCGATTCCCGTCATTGCCATATGCGTTGTGTCCCTGAGCAAAGAAATTTAAAAAGATCGGTCAGGGAAAGTAGCATTCAAGGAGGACAGTCAACCATAAAACATAGAAACAAACACGCAAACAGACAAACAAGAAGGCAAAAGTAATAATAAATGCAAACGACATCACAAACACAAAAAGGTTGACAATAGGGCTACCGCCTTGGAACGGTCAGTGGCAAAGTAGGCCACTGGGGGTTTAAACCGGTTCTAGGGTGCACCAAACTTCACACTTACCCTACTGTCATCGCATTAAAACAGGACAGTGTAAATAAAGAAATCCCCGCCATGATCTAATCTCTAACCAACAAGGCAGCATCAATAGGCAATATAAGTAAAACACAAATATGCTCGTGTAAATATAATACAAAAAAAACAATAGCCTAGTAAACCACAATGAAGGTACTCAATGACTTGGCAGAAGCCAGAGCAAGACACTTTATCTGCATTGCTTAGTACTGGTTCTACCCAGGAAGACATCCAGAGTGATTCAGATAAGTTCAAAGAGCTTTCGTTACAATCGATATTAAATAAAGAAGTTTAAACTAAAACTAATTGTGCGATGACCCGACAGATTGTGGATCCTATGATGATGTCTAACTAAGTCTTGAAAGAGATGGTGTCTTTGTTTTTGTTTTTATAATCATGTTTACATGATCTTCTTTGTGTTATTTTGATATTGTCAAGTAATGCAGTCTAGTGTGTTAGAGTATAACGCCTGACCGAATTTCTTTAAACTGTAACTTTTTATTTGAATAAAGAAGTAGTATTTTCATTAAAAGGTGTAGTAGGTTTTTATGTACAGTGTATATATCGTGAAAATATCGTGAGCGATATGCACATATATACTTATTTAATATAGAAAACAAACACAAACAATTTCTTTGCTTCATAGATAATACAGTAGAAAAATATGAATACGTGTCATGATATTTGGCTGCTAAACAGTTTGCCGTATTTGAGTCTAATAGTTTCAAGGTGTTTTTTTTCGGATTTCCTATTTAGCACAGTTAGACGATAACCCAGGACCCAAATGTACTTTCGATTTTGCTACCAAATCAGTGGGTCAAATTCTACCTTCACTTTTTGTAAAAAACAATGTATGTAGTTGAACGTTTTCAATAATAGCAATCTGGTACCTTGTTTTTCCGAACATTAATAGATTATTATTCTAGTGCTTTCATCTCAAGTTTATATGTTCATTTTCGTTGCATGTCATACTTGTCTGAATAACAATTGATGTAATTTTAAAAGGTGCAATTAAGTTGACAATTCATTTTCGTTATACTGGATTATGTTTAAAATCACTATTATGCTTAAAAGGAATTGAAAGCTTACCACATCCACTACTTACACATTTAGTCTGCATTTAGTTTAGTCAGTATTGTTTAACATCCTATCTGTAAACTTGTAAGAATCAGTATATTATAACCTTTCTACGATGATTTAAATTATATTTAAATATGACTTACGGATTGATAGTGTAATAAAATTATGTATTATGCAACGTTCATGCCACTGTACATGATAGTTTAGTAAGCTTGAACAGTAGATACACACGCCAAACTGGAAGTATAAAAAGTGTTTGAAAGGAGAAATTTGAAAATCGTCGAACACAATGAATAAAAAAAATATTAGTACACCTAACATAAAACGCCCAAGTCCAACATAAATGTGTAATTTCTTACTATCTGACGCAAGGGTGATAGTACAGGGTGATAGTAAATCGTAGGGTGATAGTAAAAAAATATCACATGCGCAGCTTTAATTCGCGTTGGTGTGCGTACTATTTCGTTGACGTCATCGGCTCAGTATGGTGGAATTGCTACAGTCACTCATCATAAGTTCGAAAGTTATTTACCGATTTCAATAAACTACCACTAATTTTCTTAGTTATTTCCAATCCAATGAAGCTATTTCCAATCCAATGATATAACTTTCGTAGCAACTCCTTGAAAAAAAATCCGGCAGTAAAATGTGTGCCGAAAATTAACCTTATTACATTATTTTTCTGACTTCGGATATTGTTAAAAATCCTCGGCTTCGCCTCGGGCGATATTCAAATCCATCCATGAATGTGATGTTTATGTATTCCAATCTCGATTTGATTGAGACTACTCATCAACCGTAGTGATTAATGCTTACTACTATTCACGCCCTCTAGCCCCTTGTTGAGCAGAACTAAATATTTGAAATGACATTAGTACACAAATTTGAGCCATCCAGAAGAAATGTAGCATACAATGACGACAGTCAACCACAAATACACACAGAAACAAACAACTATACAAAATAGTATGAGAGTGGACCGACCTTTGGAAACGGCCGAACACGACATATATGAGTAAAGGGCAAGATATGACATAACAAACATAAAAGGCTTGACAATATGGCAGGTCAGTTGCAAAAAAGGCCGCTGGGGGTTAAACGGGACAATGTAAATAAATATATCCACGCCAGGTTATAATCTCCAACAGAAAAGGATGCATCAGTAATTATTATATATACTATAAAGCATAGTGGCGAACTGTAAATGGTTCAACAACTAACAGTGGCGTTGCAAAATGATAGGGTCATAACATCATTCGATAACCTTTTTAACAAGTTGAATAAAGATTGTATGTAAGTGATTATAACAAAGGATCTTTAGCCCCTCGTACCACAGTTGTCAAATCAAGTTTGTTAATCACATCACCATAGAAGTGAGGTTGTGACAGTCATTGTCGAAGAAGAGTTCTTAAATTACTTTCATATGTTAACAGTAGATCAGGGTTTCGATAACAACAGTTTGCAAAGAATTTCGAAGTTTATGGAAACAGTAGCCCTGCTGGAGTACCTTTTTAGATATGCAAATATTACGAATATTGAAGTCCTCAACACGGCTAAAGGCTCTGGAAAAATAATAAGTTGAGAAACATAGACCCCATAAGAAGTAGCTCGGGGAACATACCCATCTAAATAGGGATAATTAACAATATCAAAATTAAAATCATCTCTCTTGTCATAGTTTTTACCAATTATTTCGCCATTTTTAATGGAAAGATAGAAAATAAAGAAAAGAAGCGGCAGTATCTGAAATGTTAGCTAAAAAAGAGAAGTCACACGTACTGATAAATGAAACTTCACGTTTATTTGCAAATTTTATCAAGAACGTCTCCTGAATTTTTAATAGATCAATATAAATTAATCCCAGAATTTTCATAAGCTTTTGCACATTATTGTTAAAGTTATCTTTAATGGCAGTAAAACAAGAAGTTAACGTTTGGAGATGTTTGTAGTGGTGAAGGCACTAGAATTTCAAATAAAGCGGGCTTTATAAGGCTTTTTAGCTCGACTATTCGAGTAATAGGGAGAGCTATCCTATTGTGTGGAGTGCGTGGTTCAGTGGTAGAGCGCCGAACTCTAGATCGAGTGGTCGTGGGTTCGATACTCTACGCGACCACGTTATTTATCCTTGAGCAAGATAATTAATAAACATTGCTTAGTACTGGTTTTACCCAGGAAGCCGTCTAGAGTGATTAATCTAAGTTGCAAGAACTATCGATGTAAAAAAAATATGTTTAAACTAGCTATCATACTCACATCGGCGTCGGCGTTGGCATCCCCAGCATTAAATCCTTATACTAATGTTTCTCAAATTCTGTATCTTATCCAACAATCCCCATAACTCTTCCGTTTATTTTGACAAAATTATGGCCCCTGAATTGGTAAAAAAAATCATATTTTTACATAGAAGTATATAGAAAAAACACTTCTTCTCCGAAACTAAAAAGGCTGCAGCTTAGATATTTTGTATGTAGCATCGTCTAGTAGTCTTCTACCGAGTTTATTCAAATGGTGACCCTGGGGTCAGAATTTGACCCGCACTGGGGGTCACAAGTGGTGAAACATGAGCGTGTGGGTCGGGCCCCTGAGTCATAACTTAGTAACCGTTGAGATACCCACCCTGGTACCATATATACACTTACTGGACATGCACAGATACAACCATCCAACCAGCAGACACCGGTTCCTTTCCAAACCCTGGGGAGTTAGCCCCTCGGTCATAACTTGAAGACCATTGAGATCCCCATCCTGCAACCATATATACACTTAATGAGCATGAACAGACGGATATAACTACTTAACCAGCATAGACCTCGATCTCATTCCCCAACCCTGCGGACATAGCATCTGGTTCATAATTTGGAAACCGTTGAGATTCCCATCCTATAACCATATATACACTTACTGGGCATGAACAGACGGTCACAACCATCTAACCAGCATAGACCCCGGACGCCTTCCCCACCCCTAGTGACATAGCCCCTTGGTCATAACTTGTAAATCGTTGAGATTCCCACCCTATAACCATATATACACTTACTGTGCATAAACAGACGGATACAACCATCCAACCAGCGTCCCCACCCTAGCTCCTGGGTCAAACTTTACAAATAATTTGATATATTTTAGCTCGACTATTCGAATAATATTATGGGGTCTATATGTCAAAGTTCATGGTCAAAAATCGCATTTATGTGTTGATAGGCTCTTAGCATCAGGTTAATGTTTACGTCCGCGTTTCTTAACATGTAATTAACTTCAACATTGTTTATCCAATCATTATCAAACTTACATACATTATTATAAATGGGGCAATGATCGTATCTATCTATTGAGTTCAAGATCATTGGATGAAAGGTCAATGTCATAAAGGGCCAAATGTCAAATGTACTTACATATACTTTTAACTTATCTTTTTCTTCATATTTTCGACTTAAAATTTGCATAATGTATCCTTTGAAAAGGCGGGGTTTCTTTATTTACACTGTCCCGTTTTATTGGGTAGGGTAAGTGTGAGGTTTGGTGCAACCCAGAACTCCAGAACCCCAGAACCCCAGAACCTGGTTCAAACCCCCAGCGGCCTTTTTTGCCACTGACCGTTCCAAGGCGGTAGCCCATTTTGTCAACCCTTTTGTGTTTGGTATGTCTTATTTTGCCTTTTATTCATCTTTAAAGTTGTTCTCAGTTTCTCGGTGTGTTTGTGGTTGACTGTCGTCCTTGAATGCTACTTTTCCTGTTAGATTTTTATATCTATATTTATTATGAAATTACTTCCGTGTCATCACGAACAAATTGTGGCCCTTGATTTAATGAAAATTCCAATGTTTTCTTTTTGATACACCCAGCTCGCCCCTTTTTTTTCACTTTTTTTTCTGATGGTATGCCGGGTATCTCTGATAATTCGAATAGTCGAGCTTCGCTGTTCTCCGACATCTCTTGTTATGTAATATAGGAATCCAGTACATATCGCTTTTCGTCTACCCCACAGTGCACTACTTTTAAGGCTGGGGTAGACGAAAAGCGATATGTACTGGATGCCTATTTATGTGTCGACTTGCCGTAAAATACCATTCAATCATTCGCAATTTAAATCGGGAATTCAAGAATTCCATTATAAATTTGTTTTAGATCCTGCTGATAAAGCAGCTAATAATGTAATTAATATTTGACGCCTACATTACGTCAATGTTTTATTTCTGGAACTCGATAGCACTAATTCGTATAGTCCAGTTCTATTTACTAAGGATGATGTTCTTTCCACATTTACGGTAAGTCGACACATAAATAGGTCATATTGTGCGCAAAAACTGATGAAAGATGAAGAAAGGAAGTAGTAAATAAAAATTAATGTAAATGTAAATATATCAAGATAAAACTATTTACAAATAAGGGAAAATATGGTAGTAATATAAGCTATATATGTAAATAAACTAATGCCCGTCAACGAGTATATAAACAAGTAAATATATATAAGAACATATTATAATGATTTATATAGTCTGATTTCTTTCAGGAAATTTAAAACAAGACTAAAATCTATAGTTTCAAATAACTCTTTCATAGTATTAACATTGTAGTACCTAAGACGCATACGATCAAAGTCTACACATTCCAAAAAGTACTGATAAAGGTGATCCTTTGAGAGCAACTAACACAATTAAGACAATAAAGCAGCAGTCTCGGTTTTATTGAGTCTGTTCATGAGAAGTAATGGAGAAGCAACACTTCTCACGCCCCCTAGCACCGGCTTAAGCGGTATTCTACTTCAAAGCCACCTATATTGGGCTCGTTGGTCCCAAAGGACCAGTAAAAAATAACACTACTGATTCGTAGCACGGGGAGACTTTTTACAGCCTTTTTACTTTTTGTGTTTGACCGTTAACGGTGCAAAGCATGCTATACATTCTGGTAATTGCTCACCTTGTAATATATATGAATGAGTATAACATGTATGTCCTATCCTGTACCGGGCTAGGATAACTTCCTCTCGGCGAATGGGTCTACTAGAAGAACGTCATTCTCCGAGTAACGGTTTATTTGAATGGAGTTTATTGTTAACTGACAAAATATTACAAAATGGACATCATCAGATTCCTGAATATAGTTTAAGTCAAGTTCAATATCCTTAAGGTCAGCTGAAAAGATAGAGGCCTTGTGAGGCATGCGGTTCTTTATATATGTTGAAAGTTAGTGTATTTCGATTTAATTTCATTACATTTGCTTTGAAGTAAAGAGGGGATAGCATTATAAAAATTAATATGAGTTATGAGTAATTGACTTTTTCCAAGTATAATGAGAGTTTGGGTCCGCATCTATGACCTGCATATGACGATGAACATGGAACTTTCAATGGGGTATTTTCTTACCATGCATTTTCTTACCATTACTTGGTTAGCAGCGTATGGTCCTAGTTTCTAACAAAATTCCCTAAACGAGAAATTACTTGGCAAAATTTAATTTAATTTAGAGCAAAGGTTATGAAGCCTGCGTATCACAAATAACAGTCAAAAGAATAAATTAAAAAGCTGACGACATATCCTAAAGTGATTAAACAATACTCAGAACTATTATTGGAGTAGTGGAACCCACTATTTGACATTAAAGTAAGCAGCGGTCTAGAAAGATCGAAATTAATAACAGCCTTCCACAAAGTAACTGCAACATCAATATTATTATAATGTTCTAACATACATATATTGCACAAAAGACAGAAACAGTCCAAATGATTATCATTAATGAAATATGAGGTTCTATGATTTGCATAACATTATTCCATATTTAGGTATTCGCCTTATTTGAATACTTATTATGAAAAAAACATTTCCATTATGGTTTACACATAAATATATGAATTAATAATAAACGTTGCAAACTGCAACACAAAATCCAGTTAGATGTCTGTTTATATGCACTAATGAACTATATTTGAAATCCCTATATATTTTAGAAATGGTAAATGCTGCTTCGGGTAAATCAGCCGAACAGTCAGATCATGTGTACTTTGCGAATATGGCAGTCGACGGAGAGATATCCACCTGGGCACAAACAGTCGTTGGATCATTTGAGCCCTTTTGGTTTGTTGATCTTGGAAGTGTTTTCGAGATCTACAGCGTGACCGTTTTTAATCACGATGGATTCTGTAAGTGGATATAAAATAGGTTTGCACACGTAATGTTATTAACCATTAAGGGCACGACAAGAAAGATCATAGACAAACATCAAACGCCACCGTCCCAATGGGCTTTAGGTAGGCGTCATCATAGGGTCCACAGCCTGTCCGGTCATCGTACAATTAAAGAGGAAAGCATAGTGGCGAACTGTAAAAGGGTCCACCACCAAGCATGCAGTACGTTGCAAAATGATAGGGTCATAACCTCTTTTGATAAACTTTTTAACAAGTTTAACAAAGATAGTATGAAAGTGATAATGACCAAGAATCTTACGAAGTTTATAAATCACATCACCATAGAAGTCAGGTTGTGATAGTCCTTGTCGCAGAAGAGTCCTTACATTACTTTTATATTTGGAAAGAAGATCAGGGTTACGATAATAACATTTTGCAAAGGTTTTACGAAGTTTATGGTAACGGTAACCCTGATTGAGTAGCTTTTTAGTTATACAAAGATTACGAATATTAAAGTCCTCTACTCGAGTACAAGCTCTTGCAAAGCGCATAAGTTGAGACACATACACCCCATAAGAAGTTGCTCGGGGAACATCCCCAACCAAGTGGAGATAATTAACAATGTCAAAGTAAAATTATCTCTCTTGTCATAGATTTTGCTAATTATTTCACCATTTTCAATCGAGAGATCTAAATCAAGAAAAGAAGCGTTATTATCAGATATTTTAGCTTTGTTAAGCTGAAATTCTTAAAGATAAATATTATTAACCATAGTTGGAAAGAAAGGGTTGTCAATGATCAATATGTCATCCAGATACCGAGAGGTGTCATTAAAGGCTTCAATAACATCTGCCTGTGTTTCTGGTGAAAGACTCAACATGAAATCTCTTTCATAGCAAAATAAAAACAAATCTGCGACAAGTGGTGCACAGTTCGTACCCATAGGGATACCAACAATTTGTCTATAAACGGTGGTTCCATACCTGACGAAAATATTATCTAATAGGAAGATGAGTGCTTCACAAACTTCATTGCAAAGAAATATAAAAATATCGGACAGGGAAAGTAGCGTTCAAGGAGGACAGTCAACCACAAAACACAGAAACAAACATGCAAACAGACAAACAAGAAGGCAAAAGTAATAATAAAAGCAAACGAAATCACAAACACAAAAGGGTTGACAATAGGGCTACCGCCTTGGAACGGTCAGTGACAAAGTAGGCCACTGGGGGTTTAAACCGGTTCTAGAGTGCACCAAACCTCACACTTACCCTACTGTCATTTCATCAAAACAGGACAGTGTAAATAAAAAAATCACCGCCATGATCTAATCTCTAACCAACAAGGCAGCATCAATAGGCAATATAAGTAAAACACAAACATGCTCGTGTAAATATAATACAAAAGAACAATAGCATAGAAAGCCACAATGAAGGTACTCAGTGACTTGGCAGAAGCCAGAGCAACAATAGAATAAACCATTAAGGGCACGACAAGAAAGATCATAGACAAACATCAAACGCCACCGTCCCAATGTGCTTTAGGTAGGTGTCATCATAGGGTCCACAACCTGTCCGGTCATCGTACAATTAAAGAGGAAAGCATAGTGGCGAACTGTAAAAGGGTCCACCACCAAGCATGCAGTACGTTGCAAAATGATAGGGTCATAACCTCTTTCGATAAACGTTTTAACAAGTTTAACAAAGATAGTATGAAAGTGATCATGACCAAAAATCTTACGAAGTTTATAAATCACATCACCATAGAAGTCAGGTTGTGATAGTCCTTGTCGCAGAAGAGTCCTTAAATTACTTTTATATTTGGAAAGAAGATCAGGGTTACGATAATAAAATTTTGCAAAGGTTTCACGAAGTTTTTTGTAACGGTAACCCTGATTGAGTAGCTTTTTAGTTATACAAATATTACGAATATTAAAGTCCTCAACTCGAGTACAAGCTATTGCAAGTCCACATAGTATAATGTCTAAACTGCCGTTAGTAAAAAACGCTTAATAGTATTACATACCGCACTCTTACCCTATTGTCATGTCCTATATAAAGAACCTACGTCGGACCCCGTGTCTGTATATATTATGCATGCGTTCCGATTTGTTTTCTTTTTATTAGTGAAATATTACAGTAATACAAGCTGATAATTATATCACTAAGATGTATAAACTAATAAACTAGCACGTTGTGACACAAAATAGAATATACGCATATCATTTGTCAATATTTTATACAACTAAGACCTATATTACCTAGTCTTTTCCTAGCGACTACATCACCTTATTAAAGTACTGCATCGTGAGGATAATTCATATTGAGCATAACAATATAAAACTATTATAGACCCATTACGTGGTCCCGCCTTAATTTCATTAAACGATGGGAAACCTTATATTAGCAGGATTTTATAACGGATATTTCGACAATAAAACACGTTTAAAACATTTTTTACTGAAAAAAATGCGATAACCTGTTTAAAATACCTATTAAATGGTTTAATTTTCGAATATGAAGACTTTTTAATCCGAAATTAAGGTTTGATTTCATACCCCAACCAACCCCGTTTTGGCTTCTTAGAGAAGGGGTTGGATGGGGTATGAAAGTTAATACACGGACCACGTAATGATATCAATATGTTCTAATTAGTCAATACATCCTGGACGTTTTTTCTCTTTATCAATTGCTATTTTAGTGTGAAAGTATATTTAAATATCTCAATGGACAGGTCTAAGCATTACATGGTCATTCAAAGTGTACATTGGCTAACTTCCATCTTGAATGAATGAATGGTGTTTTACGGCACGTCGACACATAAATAGATCATATTGTGCGCAAAAACTGACGAAAGATGAAGAAATTAAGTAGTAATTAAAAATTAATGTAGATATATGAAGATAAAACTATTAAAAAATAAGGGATGATATGGTAGTAATATAAACTATATATGTAAATCAAGAAATGCCCGTCAACGGGTATATAAACAAGTAAATATATATAAGAACACATTGTAATGATTTATATAGTCTGATTTCTTTTAGGAAATCTAAAACAAGACTAAAATCTATAGTATCAAATAACTCTTTCATAGTACCTTTGACGCATAGGATCAAAGTTTACACATTCCAACAAGATGTGTTTGACCGTTAACGGTGCAAAGCAGGGTATACATTCTGGTAATTGCTCAGCTTGTAATACATATGAATGAGTATAACGTGTATGCCCTATTCTGCACCGGGCTGAAACACGTATAGATAATATTAGTTACACGTATAGATAATATTAGTTGTTTTGGAGAGAGCAGCATATTTTATTTCATCGAGGCATGAGTCAACTTTATATGTTCAGGAATACGAAACATGAGTGAACACTTAATAACTGACCACTTCGAGATGAAATTAAATAAGTTATTAATGACAAAATAACAATTATTATTTTATGTTATGCCTTATTAATTATTAATCAAAGTGTATGCGGAAAACCAGGTATTTTGACAACGGCATAGGTTCAGTATGGAGAACTTACTGTTTTTAACTCATCGTAACTTCTAAAAACTAATGACACGTTTTCTTAGTTAAGTTGTGCCTAAGCATATAACGTTCATACCACTTTCTGAAATAAGTTCTTTTCAAAGAAAGAAAATTACTAAGCAACTTGACATCTCTACTGTACTGAACTATACAGTACTGTAAATAACAACAATTCCTAAAATATACGACCTATTGAACATTTCGAAGTTTAAGATATAATGTTTACAGTTTTGTTTGTTTACATTGAAAAAAGTAGTCCAAGAAGCGAAAATAAAACTATATATTCACAGTATTAACACTTATTGTTTGCAGTATTTCATTGAAAGTATGTAGACCTAACATCGATTTTTCTTTCAAGCTGACATGCTAAAAGAGCTAGAATTACAAATAGGCGTTACTGAGAGCAACTACGTGGTGGCTGGCTTTCATCCGGGTAGCATTGGTTACAATTACACCTATACTATATCCCCTACAAGTGGAAGATGGGTGAAGTTAACAATTCGAGCAGATGCTGATGATAGTATATTATCATTGGCAGAAGTAATAGTAATGGGTTATCCATTATCCAGTAAGTATATTTCAAATATATTTATTAATTCATTTTGTGTTTCTTGTCCACAAATATAGTGAGTTTCACATTTATTATTAAAATCGGGATTGTCTGACTTATTGACGTGTATAAGGTTTTATATGTGTAATTCAAATGAAATGATTTGGTGTCCAGTGTTCAAATAAAGTGGGTTTCTCGTATGTAATGGACATATAATTGTTTCGTGTACGCTGTTCACAAACGTAGATAATTTCACGTGTGCAATTCGAATGCAAAGATGTTATGTGCATTGTTCCAATGTAGTGGGTTGAATATTCATGTAAACATGATCATATTTGTGTTATACTCATATTGCTTATTAATGGTGACTACAATGTTAAAGTATATAGTTTATTGAAAATTTATGTGTTTACACTGTCACGTTTTATTTGGATGACAATAGGGTAAGAGAGAGGTTGTTTACATCCTAGAACCTGGTTTAAACCCCAGTATACAGACACTCTTAACTTTAGCCAGTAAACATTTTATTTAGTGAGTTTCATGTGTATAATATATAAACAATTAAACCGAGCCTGCTACTTTTATCTCTTGTTTGTGTTTGTTGCTTCCCAGAGATCCACTTTTCAGTATTTATCAATATTATGAGAATTGTCCAATATAAATCAAAGCACCTAAAACCAATGTCATCGTAGATCAGCACTTTACCACAAAGAGCAAACTAACTATACACTGGAAAGGACAATACAGAACACAAATAGTAGTGAAGACAAGGGTACCGACTTGAAACGAAAAGGTTGTATAGAGAGATTTTGCATGTTTTTACCTAGAAAAAACTGAAAACATCTTCAATCAGCATTTGCCCCCTTGCACCGGTTTAGGCGGTATTCTACTATTATAAATGTTGACATATAGTGACATTTATTTTTTGGGGTGAAAAATCAATAAAGTGGCATTAACTGATATATTTTAGAAATGGTAAATGCTGCGTTGAGAAAATCCGCAAAACAGGTATCAACACATACTTCGTTTGTTGCGAACAGGGCAGTAGATGGAGACGTTACCACATGGTCACACACACTCGTTACAATACCTGAGCCGTTTTGGGTTGTTGATCTTGGAAGTGTTTTCGATATCTACAGTGTGACCGTTTATAATCGCTATGGTCTCTGTAAGTGTTTTTGTTTTGCCACTGACTGTTCCAAGGCGGTAACCCTATTGTCAACCCTTGTGTGTTTGTGATGTCATATCTTGCCATTTATTCATCTTTATATATTTTTGTTCTTTATTTCTTTGTGTGTTTGTGGTTGACTGTCGTCATGTTCGATTTGTGAATCTACTTTTACTTCAAATAATACAAATACTTCAAACATGAAATTGTACTCACAATGAATGGTCCAATATCTCAACAATGACACACTTACACAATTAAGGTAATCGGGATATGTACGGTTTTCGTGGTATTTTCTGAAAAGTCAACGTTTTATCAACATATTTAAATCCATAACCTAAGATGCAGATTGGCAACTGTGGCACAATTATGCTACGAGTAGGTGAACAAGAGACAAAATATAGTCCCATAGAAACCATAGCCACTGTTACCTCAATGGATGGCACATCTGTGGGTTCTGATTGTGTATGGATGGGTGGATGAAAACTATTCAAATTACCCTTATATATTTATGTTCTTAATAGTTTAAATCCACTTTATATACTTTATATACAGTTATAAGTTCATACTTATAATCATGCAGACAATGTGGAACAAAATAGTGAATTGTTTGTGTTTTTAAACTTCCAAAGAGCGCTATCAAATTTAAACAAATGCATAATAGTTTACGTAAAGCACATAGTTAGGTATCACATCTTATTCAAAGTTCAAAAGAGTTCAAGGAACCTCATGAATGGTAAGGATTTACTGCACGAGGAGTAATGTAATACGCGAGTGCTCGCGATCAGCTGATAACATCAACAATAATACTTATTACACATCTTAAATACTTGAAGGTCAAATGCCTTAAAGCTCTTAACTTACTTAAAGTTGTTGCAAACACTAATTTGGGAGCAGATCGAAACGTCCTCTTGCGACTTTATAGATCTCTTATCAGATCCAAGCTGGACTACGGCTCAATAGTATATGGATCGACTTGCAAGTCGTACTTGCAGATGCTCGATCCTATACATAAACAAGGATTACGACTCGCCTTAGGAGCCTTTCGTACATCACCAGCCGAAAGTCTATATGTTGAAGCTAACTAATCATCACTGTCTCATAGACGGGACAAATTAGCTCTTCAGTATACCATTAAATTACAATCTAACCCTTCAAATCCAACTTTCGATACTGTTTTTAATCCTAATTATGAACCTCTTTTTGATCGAAAACCGAAGGCCATTCGGCCATTTGGTCTTCGTATTAAACCAAAATTAAGAGTCACTGAAATCGACCTAAATTTGATTGCCAAGTACAAAGTACCACAAATTCCACCGTGGACTTTGGAAACACCAACAAGTATTTTTGATCTTTGTAATAATAACAAATCCATTACAGATCCTACTATCTTTCAAAGCAAATTTAATGAAATTAAATCGAAATACAATAACTTTCAACATATATACACAGATGGTTCTAAAGATGGAGACAATGTAGCTGCAGCAGCTGTTGTTCACAAACATAGCATAAAGAGCCGCCTGCCTGACAAGGCCTCTATCTTCTCAGCTGAACTTAAGGCAATCGAATTTCCTTAAGTTTTATTAAGGAATCTGATGAAGACCATTTCGTAATCTTTTCTGATTCCCTTTCATCTCTTCAAGCACTGGGTAATATGAAACATGATAATCCAGTTGTGCTTCAACTGTTAGAAAAGTACAATTCTCTTATAGTTGATAATATTATAATTTTCTGCTGGCTTCCAAGCCATGTAGGAATACGTGGTAATGACAGAGCTGATAGTGCTGCTAAGGCATCATTAGGTTTACATATATCTAATACCAAATTATCTTATACTGATTTTAAAACTTGTATCAACACATATATTCGTAATCATTCATATGTATTACAAGGTGAACAGTTGCTGGAATGTATACCCTGTTTTGCACCGTTAACGGTCAAACATATCTTGTTGGAATGTCTAGTCTTTGATCCTATGCGACAAAGATACTACACAGTTAATACTTTGAAAGAGTTATTTGATACTATAGATTTTAGTCTTGTTTTAGATTTCCTTAAAGAAATCATTGCGGGGATTTCTTTATTTACACTGTCCTGTTTTAATGGGATGACAGTAGGGTAAGTGTGAGGTTTGGTGCATCCTAGAACCGGTTTAAACCCCAGTGGCCTACTTTGCCGCTGACCGTTCCAAGGCGGTAGCCCTTTTGTGTTTGTGATGTCGTTTGCATTTATTATAACTTTTGCCTTCTTGTTTATCTGTTTGCATGTTTGTTTCTGTGTTTTGTCGTAGACTGTCCTTCTTGAATGCTACTTTCCCTGTCCAATCTTTTTATATTTCTTTATAAATCAATATAATATTTTCCTATATATATTAACTTGTTTATAAGCCCGTTGGCGGGCATTTGTTGATTTACATATATACATAGTTTATATTGCTACCATATCATCCCTTATTTGTAGATAGTTATATCTTTATACGTTTACATTATTTTTAATTACTACTTCATTCTTTCATGATTCATCGGTTTTTGCGCACAATATGACCTATTTATGTGTCGACGTGCCATAAAACACCATTCATTCATTCATTCATTCATTCTTTTGTTTGTATCAGGTCGCTATCCAACATGAACACCTACTTTTTAATGGCTTGTGCACGTACAAGGGTGTTCATATCGTATACAAACCTGACCTGCGCACGTGCACAGGTGTTCATGTAACTTGAATAGAAGTGTTTCTCAAAACATTCTAAAACAAGGATACATGTGATCTTTATATATATACAATGACGGATCCAGGATTTGAGATAAGGCGGTGGGGCACAACTTTTTTTAAAGTTGAGACCTCCAACTTGTCAGATTTTAGAGGGGAGCAACTTAAGAAAGAGTTGACAAACAAAAAGAAAAATGTTATAAAAAAATTGGAATGTGGTGGCGGCGGGGTAGCGGACCGATTACTTTCAATGACAAAGACAATAATCACATAATTGGAATAAGAGTGTTTTCAAAACAATAAAACACATATTTTACAATGAAGACCTCTGACTGTGTACAAAATATAGGATTTGAGGTTAGTTCAGGTGCGCAAGGGTTATGTCCCCATATTTGTAATCCCATTGACATTGCGTTAGAAAAAGAAAACAAATAGAGCTCGACTAATCATGCATAGGGCTACCTAGATAAATGTGTAAACATATTAAACTGCAAATTGCATGTAAAAATATTCAATATTACTTGAGTTCTAATTTATTTATTTTTTAAATGCAATCTAAATGGGATTACACTAAAGCACGCGCCCCTCCCCGATCCGTGCATAATATATATTTAACGTGAAATAAACACAACACTAAACGCCATTAACAATAACCATTTAATACTAATTCCACTGACAAAACGTATCCTTTTTATGCGTGCATATAAACGTGTCATGTGAAAATGGATTTCTGCATTTGAAAATTGAAACACATTGCCAGCGGAATTACGTGTCTTAGGATCTTTATCACCTAAAATCCCTTTATCCCTTAGATTATTGTCTTGCTCGACAGTGATAACTTGTACCTGTTTTCTATTTAAACCCACCACCTTGTCTTGTTACGTTCTGAATCGAATTATCAATACAATTGTTGAGGGAATTAAATTGTGGGTCACTTAAAAAAGAAACCTTTCTACCACTGAGCTTCAGAAGCCTTTGTAGAGCAGTCACAACAATAAACAAACTACCACTGGTATACTGACACCGTCTATCCTTTTTAGAGATATTATGAAAACAGAAAGCACATAGTTCAACTGGTTTGTTGAAAGGTTAATAACATCAGAATTAGATTTCAATATTTTCATCAGTTCCGGACTCACATCACTGTTTCCACTTTCCAAAACATGGAGCCTCCATTTAGGAGACAGATTCAATGCCCATGTATTCTTTCTCATGGTATTGTCAGGAAGAAACGGCTTTGACATAGTTGTCAGTAAACCTTCCGTCACTGTCGCAAATCTCGAACATTCCCCTGAAATAAGTAACACCCTTTTGTATAGAGATGTGATTTACATTCATTTAAAAAACAAGAAATCCGCGGATTCACCTGACTCAGAAATCGATAAAGTGTGTAAGTATGACTCAAAAATGAGATGTAGGGTCCTATAGAAACCACAGAGTCCGAACGATGTCATTCTCACTGAACTTCTTTTAATAGGATCATGTTGCTGTCTCGTAAATGCTAGTCTTCGTGAAGTTTGAAAGCTGTATGGAAGTTACTGTGTGAGAAATTAACTTAATTTAGCTGTTATTAAGCGATACATCAACTAAATTAACAGAGTATGACAAGGAGGTCAAGGTCACGAACACACTGCTGGCATGTGGATGTAAGTGTTGTGAAGTTTAAAAATTGTACAGTTTTTGGTATCTGAGTAATGGATATAATAAAACACTAGAATGTAAAACCTAATTCACAAAGTGCAAACAGAAGGTCAAGGTCATTTGTATTGACCTACTTTAAGTCGGAACATATGGATGTTATAGATGTAAGTGCGTTTTAAGCTGTATTGGTTGTGGTATTTGAGAAATGGAGATAATAAAAACACTTTAATGCTAAAAGAGTAATGTAAATATCAATGTAAATGAACAAAGTGATAAAAGTAGGTCAATGTAATTCATATTGATCTACTTTTCATTGGAACATGCCGCTGTCATGTAAATGTAAACATGTGTGAGGTTTGAATGCTCTATTGCATCTAGCTGGTGTCTTAACCAAAACTTGAATGTGAATCTTGAATGTAAAACTATTAGGTACATAACAAGAGCTGTCGAAGAACAGCGCAGCTCGACTATTCGATTTTTCAGAGAATAATAAATTATACAGCCAGTATAAACCATCAGAAAACAAGGCTAAAACAATGTGAAGGTGGGATTGGGGCGGTGCGGGTATAGAAAGTCGGGCCGATATAAAATTATTGTTAGAATCTCATACAAATTATAGTAAAATTTGGGACAGGGTTTGAAATTTCATTTTTATTTTTATCAGTTTAAATCCAAAATTGCTGTCATTTTAAAGACATTTGTAGTCGAAAGGCAACTCGGGGAGGGAGGGGATATCTGGCAAATTTTATTGTGTCCTCATTTCAGTTCTTTTATTGATATTTGATCTGTGTATCTGAATTTAATCTAAATTATTTTATTTGTAAATGAATCCGTTCAAATTAAAATGTTAATAACCAAATAATGGCAAATAAAATGAAAACAATCCCCCCAACTGCCCTCCATGTGAGGTGAGTCCATAAACCAATGGGGGACAGGGCGGCGGCACATCATTGATATAGGTGTAGATTTAATAAAACAAAACAAAAACATATGTAAAAAAACACATTCGGGTGGTGGTGGTGATGATGTGGATGGGGTGGTGTGATGGTTGTGGGGTGGTGGGGTGGGGATGGCGGAGGCGAAACATATTGATAAACTGATAAAACAAAACAACACAGATATATGCAAAAACAGATATATGCAAAAACAAACAAATCAAACAACATTCGGGTGGTGATATTGATGGGATGGTGGATGGTTTGGGGTGGGTGCGAAACATAGCGATCAACTGATGGAACAAAACCACACAAAGATATGTAAAAAAACAAAAAAAATTCGTGTGGTGGTGATGATGCGGTGGTGGGAGGTGGGTGGAGATGGAGTGTGTGGGGTAGCATAGCTATATGTGTAAAGAAATGACCAAAACAACACAGAAATATGTAAAAAAAATCATAATAATAAAAATATCGAGTGTGTTTGGGGGCAACATAGCTACATGTGTAAAAATTGACCAAAACAACACAGAAATATGTAAAAAAATAATAATAATAAAAATATCGAGTGTGTGTGGGGTGTGGGGAGGGGGGTGTGGGTAACATAGCTACATGTGTAAGGATTGACCAAAACAACACAGCAATATGTAAAAAAGAAAACACCAAAAAATTGGGGAGTGGGGGGTGGCGGACGGGGAGCCCATTCCCCAATATGGGTGAAGTATGAATAAGATGCATAATGCTATAAGAAATCCCTAAGCAAAAGTAAAGGTATACACAACAGCTTACACGCAAACCTTGATCTGCCTGTATTGCACATGTTATGGGCATCATAATTTGGGTTCCGTGGGAGCCCGGAATTTGCAGAAGAAAAAAATACTCGCGCAGCCCTTTACAACATAATATAAGGAACCAATTCTCAAATTTAGTTGAGCTAGGACAAGAAATGTAAGAGATATTGACCTGTAAACACAGCTTACAAGCAAAATTTGATGTGAAATAGACATGTTTTAAGGGCTTTGGGTGGGGGGTGAATTTGGGTTCCATGGGAGCCCAGGGGTTACAAGAACCAAAATTACTTAAGCGGCCCTTAAGATAATGCTATATAAAAGCTCATTCCCAAATTTGGTTGTGCTAGGATAAGAAATGTAAAAGTGGACTTGTAAACACAGCCTACACGCAAACCTTGATGTGGGACGCCGACGCCGGGGTGATTACATAAGCTCTCTTATTTTCGAATAGTCGAGCTAATGATCAAAAAATCCACGGAACTGAATTTAAATGTATCTGCATACAGCGAATAGTGCGTTGCCAGTCCCTGTTATATACGTCCCTGTTTATATAGAACCAAAATGAACACTTTCGTGGAATTATTTTTTAATATGTGGAAAGGAAAAGTTCACTTTGATGCATAAACTATAACACATTTAAGATGAGTTTACAACTAGATCTAATTGCACATTTTTAATTCTGAGTACAATAGTATATAGTAAAACATTCATATTTATAGTTTATATTTCATAGTATTTTAACAATTTTATGCCATAAGTAACATTCAAGTTCTCAGGTTCAGATTTGTTCATTTTTACATGGCAGCCATATTTGATATACCTTAAATAAGGAACGTTTTGCTTCAACTTGACATGGCCCTCCTGGTTCACACATGTCGGAAACGTCAATTGCTTTATCTAAAATGTCGATTATATCCTTTTTTCCCTCTTCGAGATCTTTTCTATATGTATTTTGAGTCAGGAAAACACTGTTATCTTCATATTCCTCATACCTGTCTAAAGCTTGACTAAGTACATTATCGGAGTCATAATCAGCCAAGGCCTCACTACAGAAATCATCGTCCGAATCGTATTCGTTCTTGCCATCATGTGTGGTTGTGAGTCGTTGTGTAAGTCGGTTACCGGTGTTCATGAATTTGAAAGACACGCTCTTCGCGCTCTCGGTGTCACAATTCGCTCGTGCGCGGGTCTTTCAAATGCATGAACACCTAGTAATAACCCGGTAAATCCTGTCTGAAGGGATCGTTTATACTGATTTTCGTGGTAAATGGTAAAAAGGAATAATTAGAAAACGATAATTAGTGTATAAGTTACAACTGTGTAACATTAAATATGATTATAAAATATGATGCAAATAGCAATTCATTCCGAGTTTTAAAACTTTTAAACGTGTAAGCGGCTAAATTGCGGATGTTTTATTTGTTATTTGATTGTAATAACTGAATTAATTTGAACATACTTTTCCTGTTATTATAATAGGGCTTGATGCATTCAGCTCTGAAATGATCATATATTGGACACTCGAGAAGAAAATGAAACTCAGCCTCTAATACCGCGCATGTCTTGCATAACCTATTTTCTCTAGGAGTAATACGTGGTTTAGTCCAACGCTCAGCCTCAATTGCTAATCTGTGGTATGATACCCTTAACTGTGTAAGATATTTCCGGAATTTTGTAAAATTAACAGTATATAAATATGACTGGAAACTGAATTATGCAAAGTGTATGTAAAATGACGCTCGGGTAGACTCTTGTATCTTTGCGTTCCAGTATTGTATAAAGTTGTCAATGAGACGTTGTTTTAATACAGATAGAACGGCATAAATATTCCCTACGCTTTGTGCTAATCAACCTTCGTAAAATCGGATTGAAGATAATGTGTTCCGCACCAAAGAGGCCCAGTTCGTTTTATTTGGTCTATCATTTAGATAATTTCACATCATTTTATATACGTGATATATATATATATATATATATATATTCATATATATATTTGTGCTCCCTTGCATTTATAACTTTTAACCAGTATCTGATAATAATATACAACTGCCTTGTGTGATACTCAATTCTACCTAGTTCACCGTAAATAAAATCATTTTGAGTAGACGTTTTCACACCAAGCAGAAATTTACAGAATTGCATATGTACCCGTTCAATCTGATTTGCTTTAAAAAACCACATACTTCGCTACCATAATTTAGTGTGGGTGTGACCAGCTTATCAATTAATTCAAGTGTATGTCTCGGGGATATGTTAACAAACCTATATAGGTATTTATTTAATTTGAAAATTGCCTTAATATGTGCTTGACTGGAAAGCGTGGCTTGACATTCAGAAAACGAACCACCGGATGCAAATACTACCCCCAAATAAGAGAATGTGTTGACAATGTTAATTGAAGTGTCCCCGTATTTAAAAGTAAGATTTCGGGCTAGCATTCCACCTTTTCTGAATACTATTACTTTTGTTTTTCAGTGTTAACGGTTAATTTCCAACGGTTACCATATTCGTGTAATATATTAAGACTTGTTTGAAGTTCATCGTCATATATACCAAATATAATTATGTCATCTGCATATAATAAAAGAAATATCTCGAACGATTCCATTAGATAATTTAAGATAAAGAATCCTCTTCCAGGTCATTAAGATACATGGAGAAAAAAGGAGACAGGTTTTCACATTGAGGTACGCCTAAGTGACATTTGAATGCATCACTTAGTGTTGTATTAACCTTAGAAAAAAAGAGTATGATAATGGACCTTTGGAAACAGCCGAGCACGACACATACGAAATATTGCAGTCTCGGTTTGATTGAGACTGTTCATAAGCGGTAGTGAAATATGTTAGCTACCGCTCACGCCCTCTAGCCCCGGGTTGAGCAGAACTCAATATTTATAAAATCAATAGTACAAAATGTTAACCATCCCGAAGACGGCATGCATATGGCGGTGGACATGGAGTGCACTACTTCTCCATGTCGCACGGCGTATGGTCCCAGTATCTAATAAAATTAAATGCCCCGAAGAGCGAAATAAACATAATGGAATTTAGTCGAGAGCAGCGGTTATGAAGCCTGCGTATCAAAAAGCAGACAACATATACTATGAGTGGTTAAACAATACTCAGAGCCTTTTATCGGCCGGAATAGTGGAACCACCGAATAGAAAATTAAGTAAGAAAACAAAAGAAATTGAAAATGTACCACCGATAACTAAATATAAGCATCGGGCTAAACGATCTCCAAAGATCGAATGAATAACAGTACTGATTGCAAGCGCGGGGCACATGGTTGTACATTGAACGGATAACATTTAACATTTTCCCTCTAATTCCAAGTTTTATTAATTTATACCTGACATGTTCACGAACCGTATAGTCAAAGGCCATTGTAAAGTCAACAAATTCGCAGAATAATTGTTCACCTTTGTTTAATAGGTGCGATATCATACCGTGCAGGGCAAATATGTTATCAGCAGTGCTCATGCCTGCTCTAAAACCGGCCTGTGCCTCGATATAGACACTATAGTTTTCGGCCCACGTCGTAAGTCTATCATTTAAAATGCGTGTAAACAGTTTTCCTAGTGTACTCAGTAATGTAATACCTCTGAAGTTATTCACATTGTTATTGCTTCCTTTTTCGTGTATTGGTACAATGTAACCTTCGCTCCAAGTTTCTGGGAAGTATCCAACATCGAGAATAGTATTAAATAATGTGTAGGTCGTTTATATTGTGTATGTAACTCATTTATTAGTCTGTCTGGTCCTCCACTCCTACTTTGACCTAGTTGCTAGACTGCCTTTTTAATTTCAGCCATATGGATAACGACATTCAATTCAGCGAACATGATATCGCATTCTGAATTTAAAAATCGCTCATTGAAATGTAGTACATCATCATCAGCTTGAAAAAATGGGTCATTTGGGTTATTAATTGCTTTAACGTAGGTTGCGAATGTATTTGCTGTTATATTATCAGGTTTCGTGGGAGAGATCGGCTACTTTAATATTTCCAATATAATTTCGCGTGCTTTAACTTTGCATTCATAAATTCGGCAATTTTAGTTACATCTTGTTCGAAGCGATATTTTCTTATCACATTTTATATTCAGTTATTGCATAAACCATATTTAACGATTTACTTCGTTTTTATTCTTTCTAAATATGTTAAGTAAGTCAAAGAACTATTAACGACTACTTCCACAAGCATTTTCAAACGATTCATCTGCTCATTAACATTTTTTTAAACTTCTTTTTCAAATAACGGAGAACGGAATTCGTCCATGACAACAATACAATATTTAATTGAATCGTCAATTTTGACACTGTCGTGGACAGCTTCTAGGTTATTTAATAAATATATAATTGTACATACAAAATCTGTCTCTGATATTTGTGTTTTATATTCTTCTTTAAGACAATTATTCCATTTATAAAACGTATATGCATCATCATTGTGTGCTTCTATAACCACACTTTCAACTACAGAATATTGTGAATGAAATGAAAAACAGACAATGGTCTGTTAAAATATTAGGTTCATGGACATAAAACAATGAGAAATGTTGTAATAACTCTGGATTCACACACAACCTGAGTTTCTTTTTCTCGATTTCTTTTTTTTTCGCTTCAGTTTAGTTCATAAAACACACAATTATCATAATCAATGAATGAATGAATGGTATTTTACGGCACGTCGACACAAAAATAGGTCATATTGTGCGCAAAAACCGATGAAAGATGAAGAAATGAAGTAGTAAATAAAAAGTTATGTAAATATGTAAAGACAAAACTATTTACAAATACGGGATGATATGGTAGTAATATAAACTATGTATATATGTAAATCAACAAATGCACGTCAACGGGTGTATAAACATGTAAATATTTATAAGAACATATTATAATGGTTTATAAAGTCTGATTATTTTAACGATTTATAAAGTCTAATTTCTTTCAGGAAATCTAAAACAAGACTAAAATATAATAATCAAAGCGTTGGGTGTCATCACCCTAAGTTTCTGTAAAACATATTATGTCATTGTTTTCAAACACAGTGCGTTTCTCTTTAGAGTTTAATTTATCACATCGTTTTGATTTTAAACCTTGTATATTGATTAATGTAAATCTGATATGTTTGTAATTTGGGTTGACGTGTGTGGCACTGTCTTGTACATTCTACTTGTTTGTATTGTCGTACTGTGACTGGGTAGATGAAACATCTCGTGATGTAAGTGGATTTGGCGTGACACTTCTCGACCTACCTCTACTTTGCACGGACCCTGATTCGGGGTCTCCCACGCACGACTTTTCTATCCGTCGATTCGGGACGATCGCATACTATGTTGGATAACCTTGATGCACTCATAACAAATATGGGTGTATTGTTGTTTTTTTCACGTGCTTGAGATTGTAACGGTTGCTTGCCTGGTTGTTATATCGACGGTGACTGAGGTTGTGTGAGATCATGATCCGACAGCTGACACTGCGACACATCTGACATATGAATACGCGCATCTGGTTGTATGTGAGTTCGTATTCACACTTGACGGTAACACACTGGCGGTATTCACAATAAGCTGTATATTACTAACGTACATACGATGGCGTACTGCTTTTTTGACGACTGGTTTCCGCACGATTGTGTTTGTATAAGTGATGACATTGTGTTCATATATTTACTATTTGTCTGCGTCTGGTTTGTACACATGTTTTCATGACTACTTTGTATGCTCATTTGCTGCATATGGTTGGTTTGAAGGCTTGACGGTGCAGTTACGTTAGCATAGCTAGGCCGATTTATTTGGTGCTGTGTGTTCACAGATGTATCCTGACCGCGGTTATATACATATGTACGTGTTGCTGGTTCATGCATACAGTCGTCCCAATGAGGGAACTCATCCTCAGTAACACTTCCATTCAGTGCTATTCTAGATGGGTATCTCAGTTGCACATTTACACGAAGATTTTCACGGCGAATTTTCTTTACTCTCGACCAAAGTTTTTTTTCGAACAGCCCGTACTTCATGTGGGCAATCTCGGCCAATTGAGAATTGAGACCCCTTCAAGGTACATGCGTTTCGCATAATGAGGTCAACTTTGTTATAATGGCCAAAACAACAAATGACTGGTCTTTTAAAATGCGAAGCGCGATTTTGTATTAGGCCAACTCTATGAGCATATCGTCAGTGTCAATCTCGAGGTAATTATAGAGAAAGTTTATAACCTGTTTACAAAGCTCGGTATCTCTCGTATTTCTCGTATCATTTTCATCCAAGCCATAGATAAAAAAGTTATTTTGGCGAGTATTTGACTCTAATTACACATATTTAAGATTAAATTACAGATATGTTTTAATAATCGACCACAAACCAGTCATATCGTGCGTCGTGCGACGGTTGAAATTGGCAGAATGAATGATTACTACCCTGTCAAGCTGGTTAATGGATTTGGATCACCTTATTGCACGAAAGAGTTCGTTAGAAGACGATAAATTTATGACGATGGACATGGAATTCGTAGAAATAAAGGACAAAAAGACCTAAGTACTGAAGTAAAACATAATATGAAGAAACAAATTTAACATATTAAACTGTACATGTATATTATCAACTGTGTCGTTATTTTTTGTTTTCTTCAAAATGACTCTTCAACAAACAATTAAAAGTACTGCCTTTCGTGTCTCAATTACAGTACACTTAAAATAAAATTCTTCTGAAAACATCAAATTGACGTGATGTAATAATATCTCTCCTACCTTTATATCCTTCAATTATTGTTGCGAAACCCCAATGACCGTTTTTGAAATATCATTTCTATTCCTTACAAGCACAAACGTAAATAGAAACAGTAACAAAGTCAAGGCCTTGGAATAAAAAACGTCAAAGGAAAACAACATGACGATCGTCGTACAAAGTTTACGTCTTTGACATTTCAACGCAATTTGTGATGGGGTGAAATCGTGGCTTGGGAACAAGGCACCGATTTGACACATCCTATGACCGAGACATGTACATTAACGTTATAAGTTTATTTTAATCTTCTGAGTGAGTGAAAAAGGTAGGTAAATAATTAATAGTAATGCGTATTACAACTGGATATCACTGAAATATGACCGCATACACATTGTGTATTTGACGTATGTTACACTTTAATGAAACGGCGGGTAGCCTACAAAGCACACCCAAACCCAATTGCACCGTAGGACCGCATTGTACCATGCACTGAATAAGGTCACCACTAGTTTCGCTAACAAGTAGGCCATATTACCTACTGACCGTACCAAGTCGGTTACCCTGTCTTTACTACTTTTTGTGTTGTGTATTGTCCTTTTCACTGTATATTTAATTTGCTCTTTGTTTTCCTTATAATATAATATAATATAATATAAGTAAGCATATTTAACATCGTGCTCTAGCTAACCATCGATATTACCTAGCGCGCAATGATAATTTTACCGATTCCTATTTTTAAGATGAAAGACTAAGAAAACTAGAATTAAAAATAGGCGTCACTGAGAACGACTACGTGGTGGTTGGCTTTCATGAAGGTAGCATTGGTTACAAGTATACCTATATTCAAGCCCCTACACGTGGACGATGGGTAAAGTTAACAATTCTAGCTGTTGGTACACTAACATTGGGAGAAACAGAAGTAATGGGCTATCCATTATCCGGTACGTATACTTCAGATATATTTGTTAATTAATTTGTTTCTTCTTCAGTTGTTTTTGATGTAGTGGGTTTCGCGTGTATAATTAAAATTTATAATGTCTGCCTTTTTCAAATGTACCGGGTTTCAGATGTATATGGTTTGGTGTTCGTTATTCAAATGTAGTAGGTTCCACTTGTGTAATTAAAATATAATGGTTTTATGTGCGCTGTTCACACATTTAGCGTGTGTTACAAGTGTGAATCATATAATACATAATGGTTGTATGTGTATTGTTTCAATATATTGGTTTCTTGTGTGTAATTCAAATAATATACACTGTATTTGACGTGCATTTGTATTTGCTTTGTTCAAATGTAAGGGTTTCATTTGTGTCATTAAAATAGATTGGTTAAACTGTGTTGTTCACAAATATAGTGGGTTTCACCTGTGTAATTCAAATGTTATAGTTATATTTGCAGTTTTCGCAAATGTAGATTTTCATGTGCATTGTTCAAGGTTGCATCTTAGAACATTACGTAACCAGTATTCAGATAACAAGAATCTTATGTAGCCTGATGACAGTAAACTAGTTTCATAGGTAAAAGTAGATATACATATCGTGGCCATGGTTCTTACGTATAGCTTGTTTACAGAGAGAATGTTTTTAATAGTTTTATCTTTATATATTTACATTAATTTTTAATTACTGCTTAATTTCTTCATCTTTCGTCGGTTTTTGCACACAATATGACCTATTTATGTGTCAACGTGCCGTAAAACACCATTCATTCATTTATTTTTAATTACTACTTAATTTCTTCATCTTTTGTCGATTTTTGCGCACAATATGACCTATTTATGTGTCGACGTGCCGTAAACACCATTCATTCATTCTTAAGTATAGCTTGTTTACCGATAGAGTGGTTCTTAAGTATAGCTTGTTTACAGAGAGAGTGATCCTTAAGTATAGCTTGTTTGCAGAGGGAGTGGTTCTTAAGTATAGCTTGTTTACAGAGAGAGAGAGTGGTTTTTAAGTATAGCTTGTTTACAGAGAGAGTGGTTCTTAAGTATAGCTTGTTTACCGAAAGAAAGATTCTTAGGTATAGCCTGTTTAAGTTTACAGTGAATAGTGAATAAGGTTTGTTCATACAATATTTCATACAATCTTTATTTGTTAGAAAGTTTATCAAAATATGTTTTGACTATCATTTTGCATGATTAGTTGTTGGCCCATCTGCTGTTCGCTACCCTGCATACTCCTCTTCAATTGTGGAGCGCTGTGGTCTAGTTGTAGAGGGTTGGACCCATGATCCAAAAGTCGAGGGTTCGATTCCCGTCATTGCCATTTGCGTTGTGTCCCTGAGCAAAGAAATATAAAAAGATCGGACAGGGAAAGTAGCATTCAAGGAGGACAGTCAACCACAAAACATAGAAACAAACACGCAAACAGACAAACAAGAAGGCGAAAGTAATAATAAATACAAACGACATCACAAACACAAAAGGGTTGACTATAGGGCTACCGCCTTGGAACGGTCAGTGGAAAAGTAGGCCACTGGGGGTTTAAACCGGTTTTAGGGTGCACCAAACTTCACACTTACCCTACTGGCATCCCATTAAAACAGGACAGTGTAAATAAAGAAATCCCCGCCATGATCTAATCTCTAACCAACAAGGCAGCATCAATAGGCAATATAAGTAAAACCCAAATATGCTCGTGTAAATATAATACAAAAAAAACAATAGCCTAGTAAGCCACAATGAAGGTACTCAACTACTTGGCAGAAGCGAGAGCAAGACACTTTATCTGCATTGCTTAGTACTGGTTCTATCCAGGAAGACTTCCAGAGTAATTCAGATAAGTTCAAAGAGCTTTCGTTACAATCGATGTTAAATAAAGAAGTTTAAACTAAAACTAATTGTGCGATGACCCGACGGATTGTGGATCCTATGATGACGTCTAACTAAGTCTTGATGGAGATGGTGTCTTTGTTTTTGTTTTTATAATCATGTTTACATGATCATCTTTGTGTTATTCTGATATTGTCAAGTAATGCAGTCTAGTTTGTTAGAGTATAACGCCTGACCGAATTTCTTTAAACTGTAACTTTTTATTTGAATACTGAAGTAGTATTTTCATTAAAAGGTGAAGTAGGTTTTTACGACAGTGTATATATCGTGAAAATATCGTGAGAGATATGCACATATATACTTATTTAATATAGAAAACAAACACAAACAATTTCTTTGCTTTATAGATAATACAGTAGAAAAATATGAATACGTGTCATGATATTTGGCTGCTAAACAGTTTGCCGTATTTGAGTCTAATAGTTTCAAGTTTGTTTTTTTTCGGATTTCCTATTTAGCACAGTTAGACGATAACCCAGGACCCAAATGTACTTTTGATTTTGCTACCAAATCAGTGGGTCAAATTCTACGTTCACTTTTTGAAAGAAACAATGTATGTAGTTGAACGTTTTCAAAATAGCAATCTGGTACCTTGTTTTTCCGAACATTAATAGATTATTATTCTAGTGCTTTCATCTCAAGTTTATATGTTCATTTTCGTTGCATGTCATACTTGTCTGAATAACAATTGATGTAATTTTAAAAGGTGCAATTAAGTTGACAATTCATTTTCGTTATACTGGATTATGTTTAAAATCACTATTATGCTTAAAATGAATTGAAAGCTTACCACATCCACTACTTACACATTTAGTATGCATTTAGTTTAGTCAGTATTGTTTAACATCCTATCTGTAAACTTGTAAGAATCAGTATATTATAACCTTTCTACGATGATTTAAATTATATTTAAATATGACTTACGGATTGATAGTGTAATAAAATTATGTATTATGCAACGTTCATGCCACTGTACATGATAGTTTAGTAAGCTTGAACAGTAGATACACACGCCAAACTGGAAGTATAAAAAGTGTATGAAAGGAGAAATTTGAAAATCGTCGAACACGATGAATAAAACAATTATTAGTACACCTAACATAAAACGCCCAAGTCCAACATAAATGTGTAATTTCTTACTATCTGACGCAAGGGTGATGCGCGTTGGTGTGCGTACTATTACGTTGACGTCATCGGCTCAGTATGGTGGAATTGCTACAGTCACTCATCATAAGTTCGAAAGTTATTTACCGATTTCAATAAACTATCCAATGATATAACGTTCGTAGAAACTCCTTGAAAAAATCCGGCAGTAAAATTCGTACCGAAAATGAACCTTATTACATTATTTTGGCCCAAATGGATTTTCAGACTTCGGATATTGATAAAATCCTCGGCTTCACCTCGGGCTATATTCAAATATAACCAAGAATGTGATGTTTATATATTCCAGTCTCGATTTGATTGAGACTACTTATCAACGGTAGTGATTAATGCTTGCTACTATTCACGCCCTCTAGCCCCTTGTTGAGCAGAACTAAATATTTTAAATGACATTAGTACACAACTTTGAGCCATCCAGAAGCAATGTAGCATACAAGGACGACAGTCAACCACAAACACACACAGAAACAAACAATTATAAAAAATAATATGAGAGTGGACCTTTGGAAACGGCCGAACACTACACATATGAGTAAAGGGCAAGATATGACATAACAAACATAAAATGCTTGACAGTATTGCTACCGTCTTGGCACGGTCAGTTGCAAAAAAGGCCGCTAGGGGTTAAACGGGACAGTGTAAATAAAGATATCCACGTCAGGTTGTGATCTCCAACAGAAAAGGATGCATTAGTAATTATGTATATATACTATAAAACGTAAAAGCATAGAAAGCCACAAAGTAAGTACTCAGTGACTCAGCAGAAGCCAGAGCGACACGAGAACAAACCGTTAAGGTACGACAAGACAAGATTAAAGACGGACACCAAAGGCTAAAATCATATAAGGATTTAGGTAGTCTCCATCATAGGGTCCACAATCTGTGTCCGGTCATTGCACCTTTCTGGTCATCGCACAATCAAAGTGTAAAGCATAGTGGCGAACTGTAAATGCTTCAACAACTTAACATGCAGTGGCGTTGCAAAATGATAGGGTCATAACCTCATTTCAACAAGTTTAATAAAGATTGTATGTAAGTGTTTATAACAAAGGATCTTTAGCCCCTCGTACCACAGTTGTCAAATCAAGTTTATTAATCACATCACCATACAAGTCAGGTTGTGACAGTCATTGTCGCAGAGAGGTTCTTAAATGACTTTCATATTTTAACAGTAGATCAGGGTTACGATAACAACATTTTGCAAAGAATTTTCGAAGTTTATGGAAACAGTAGCCCTGCTGGAGTACCTTTTTAGATATGCAAATATTACGAATAGTAAAGTCCTCAACACGGCTAAAGGCTCTGGAAAAAATAATAAGTTGAGAAACATAGACCCCATAAGAAGTAGCTCGGGGAACATACTCATCTAAATAGGGATAATTAACAATATCAAAATTAAAATCATCTCTCGTGTCATAGATTTTACCAATTATTTCGCAATTTTTAATAGAAAGATAGAAAAAAAAAAAAAAAGCGACAGTATCTGAAATGTTAGCTTAAAAAGAGAATTCAAACGTAATGATAGATGAAACTTCACGTTTATTTGCAAATTTTATCAAGAACGTCACCTGAATTTTTAATAGATCAAAATAAATTAATCCCAGAGTTTTCATAAGCTTTTGCACATTATTGTTAAAGTTATCTTTAATGGCAGTAAAACAAGAAGTTAACGTTTGGAAATGTTTGTAGTGGTGAAGTCACAATAATTTCAAATAAAGCGGGCTTTATAAGGCTTTTTAGCTCGACTATTCGAGTAATAGGGAGAGCTATCCTACTGTGTTGGGTGCGTGGTTCACTGGTAGAGCGCCAAACTCTAGATCGAGAGGTCGTGGGTTCGATCCTCTCCGCGACCACGTTATTTATCCTTGAGCAAGATAATTAATCCACATTGATTAGTACTGGTTCTACCCAGGAAGCCACCGAGAGTGATTAATCTAAGTTGCAAGAACCACATCGATGTAAAATAAATATGTTTAAACTAGCTATCCTACTCACATCGGCGTCGTCGTTGGCGTCCCCAGCTTCATCTTGAAGCTTTTGTGCTATAGATTTATAACTTCAAAACTACTCAAGCTATTGCATTAAAACTTTATACTAATGTTTCTCAAATTCTGTACCTTATCCAACAACACCCGTAACTCTTCCGTTTATTTTGACAAAATTATGGCCCCTGAATTGGTAAATAAAAATCATATTTTTACATAGAAGTATATAGAAAAAACACTTCTTCTCCGAAACAAAAAAGGCTGCAGCTTAGATATTTTGTATGTAGCATCGTCTAGTAGTCCTCTACCGAGTTTATTCAAATGGTGACCCTGGAGTCAGAATTTGACCCGCACTGGGGGTCACAAGTGGTGAAACATGAGCGTGTGGGTCGGGCCCCTGAGTCATAACTTAGTAACCGTTGAGATACACACCCTATAACCATATATACACATACTGGGGTGCACAGATACAACCATCCAACCAGCACAGACACCGGGTTCCTTCTCAAACCCTGGGGAGTTAGCCCCTCGGTCATAACTTTGAAACCATTGAGATCTCCATCTTGTAACCATATATACACTTAATGGGCATGAACAGACGGATATAACCACTTAACCAGCATAGACCCCGATCTCCTTCCCCAACACTGCGGACATAGCATCTGGTTCATAATTTGGAAACCGTTGAGGTTTCCACCCTATAACCATATATACACTTACTGGGCATGAGCAGACGGTCACAAGTATATAACCAGCATAGACCCAGGACACCTTCCCCACCCATAGTGACATAGCACCTAGGTCATAACTTGTAAATCGTTGAGATTCCCAACCTATAACCATATATACACTTACTGTGCATTAACAGACGGATACAACCATCCAACCAGCGTCCCCACCCTAGCTCTTGGTTCAAACTTTACAAATAATTTGATATTTTTTAGCTCGACTATTCGAATAATATTATGAGGTCTATATGTCAAAGTTCATGGTCAAACATTGTATGTATGTGTTGATAGGCTCTTAGCATCAGGTTAATGTTTACGTCCGTATTTTTTAACATGTAAATAACTTCAACATTGTTTATCCAATCATCATCAAACTTACATACATTATTATAAATGGGCCAATGATCGTATCTATCTATTGAGTTCAAGATCATTGGATGAAAGGTCAAGGTCATAAAGGGCCAAATGTCAAATGTACTTACATATACTTTTAACATATCTTTTTCTTCACATTTTCGACTTAAAATTTGCATTATGTATCCTTTCAAATGGCGGGGTTTCTTTATTTACACTGTCCCGTATTATTGAGATGACAATAGGGTAAGTGTGAGGTTTGGTGCATCCCCGAACCTGGTTCAAACCCCCAGCGGCCTTTTTTGCCATTGACCGTTCCAAGGCGGTAGCCCTATTGTCAACCCTTTTGTGATTGTGATGTCTTATTTTGCATTTTATTCTTCTTTAAATGTGTTCTCAGTTTCGCTGTGTGTTTGTAGTTGACTGTCGTCCTTGAATGCTACTTTTCCTTTTGATTTTATATCTATATTTATTATGAAATTACTTCCGTGTCATCCCGAACAAATTGTGGCCCTTGATTTAATGAAAATTCCAATGTTTTCTTTTTTGATACATCCAGCTCGCCCCCTTTTTTTCACTTTTTTTTCTGATGGTATGCCGGGTAGTAGACAATTTCTTGTTCTCTGACAATTCGAATAGTCGAGCTGCGCTGTTTTCCGACATCTCTTGCTATGTCGTAAAGTAATATAGTAATCCAGTTCATAATCGGCAGTTTGTTACGCTTTTCGTCTACCCCAGCCTTGAAAGTAGTGCACTGAATGATATATGTGGAAATAACATCATCCTTAGTAAATAGAACTGGAGTATACGAATTAGTGCTACCGAGTTCCAGAGATAAAACATTGACGTAATGTAGGCGTCAAATATTAATTACATTATTAGCTGCTTTATCAGCAGGATCTAAAACAAATCGACACATAAATAGGTCATATTGTGCGCAAAAACTGATGAAAGATGAAGAAAGGAAGTAGTAATTGAAAATTAATTTAAATGTAAATATATAAAGATAAAACTATTTACAAATAAGGGAAGATATGGTAGTAATATAAGCTATATATGTAA
This sequence comes from Cyrtodaria siliqua, assembly GCA_037043455.1. Classification (NCBI taxonomy): domain Eukaryota; kingdom Metazoa; phylum Mollusca; class Bivalvia; order Adapedonta; family Hiatellidae; genus Cyrtodaria; species Cyrtodaria siliqua. Next base: position 31,135 of record JAWPHD010001437.1, on the reverse strand, counting down.
ATAAACAAATGCCCGTCAACGAGTATTTAAACAAGTAAATATATATAAGAACATATTATAATGATTTATATAGTCTGATTTCTTTCAGGAAATCTAACACAAGACTAAAATCTACAGTATCAAATAACTCTTTCATAGTATTAACATTGTATTAACTAAGACGCATAAGATCAAAGTCTACACATTCCAACAAGATGTGTTTGACTGTTAACGGTGCAAAGCATGGTATACATTCTGGTAATTGCTCAGCTTGTAATATATATGAATGAGTATAATATGTATGTCCTATCCTGCACCGGGCTAGGATAACATCCTCTCGACGAATGGGTCTACTAGAAGAACGTCATGCTCCGAGAAACGGTTTATTTGAATGGAGTTTATTGTTAACTGACAAAATATTACAAAATGGACATCATCAGATTCCTGAATATAGTTTAAGGCAAGTTCAATTGCCTTAAGTTCAGCTGAAACGATAGAGGCCTTGTTAGGCAGGCGGCTCTTTATATATGTTGAAAGTTAGTGTATTTCGATTTAATTTCATTACATTTGCTTTAAGGTAAAGAGGGGATAGCATTATAAAAATTAATATGAGTAATTGGTTTTTTCCAAGTATAATGAGAGTTTGGGTCCGCATGTGTTCTACCACCTGCATATGACGATGAACATGGAACCTTCAATGGGGTATTTCGTACCATGTATTTTTTTACCATTACTTGGTTAGCAGCGTATGGTCCTAGATTCTAACAAACTTCCATAAACGAGAAATATTGGGCAAAATGTAATTTAATTTGGAGCAAAGGTTATGAAGCCTGCGTATCACAAATAAAAGTCAAAAGAATAAATTAAAAAGCTGACAACATATCCTAAAGTGATTAAACAATACTCAGAACTATTATTGGAGTAGTGGAACCCACTATTTGACATTAAAGTAAGCAGCGGTATAGAAAGATCGAAATTAATATACATATATTGCACAAAAGACAGAAACAGTCCAAATGATTATCATTAAGGAAATATGAGCGTCTATGATTTGCATAACATTATTCCATATTTAAGTATTCGCGTTATTTGAATACTTCTCATAAAAACACTTTTCCATTATGGTTTACACATAAAGATATGAATTAATAATAAACGTTGCAAACTGCAACACAAAATCCAGTTAGATGTCTGTTTATATGCATTGATGGACTATATATGAAATCCCTATATATTTTAGAAATGGTAAATGCTGCTTTGGGTAAATCAGCCGAACAGTCAGCGACGGATCATGTGTACTTTGCGAATATGGCAGTCGACGGAGAGATATCCACGTGGACACAAACAGTCGGTGGATCATTTGAGCCGTTTTGGTTTGTTGATCTTGGAAGTGTTTTCGAGATCAACAGCGTGACCGTTTTTAATCACGATGGATTCTGTAAGTGGATATAAATTACGTTTGCACACGTAATGTTGAATGGTACAATATCTCAACAATGATACATTTATATAAATGGTTTATTAAAGGGGTCTGACGGATTTCCTGACCACTCTACAGAATTAATCATGAAATTCGTCAAAAAAGGATACGGCCCTTTAGTATTACAGCGCACCTTATGTTTGTTGATTAACTCCTCTACAGTCAGTCACCACGCTTCACTTTTCTCTTGTGCGATGACCGGACAACCTCGTGGGACTCCATGATTGCACCTTCTGAAACCCTGAAAGGCGAGGTTGGTTCTTGAACCTTTGTCCCTCGGGTTTTCTAGTCGTACCCTAGATTGTTTTTCTCTTGGGCTGCAACTGCTGTGGTTGTTCAGTACAATTTTGGATACATCCTGAGGTATTTCTAATGATGTTTTTGATATATCTTTACGATAAAATATACGTGTATCGTTTCCTAATTGCTCTGAATGTTTACTTTAATGTTAGAGATTTACTTTCTATGGGATGTACTTTTATTTACACTGTATTGTCAATTTGAGCGCTGAGGACAGAATAAAAGCGAGGTTGTGTACACTTGAAATCTACTTAAGCTAACCGGTGGGCCATATTTCCCACTGACCCTTCCAAGTCGGTAACCCTGTCTTCACCACTCTTTCTGTTGTGTATTGTCTTTTTGATTGCATAGTAAATTTGCTCTTGGTTTGTGGTACAGTGCGGATCTGCGGTGCCATTGCGTTTGGGTGCTGTGGTTTCTAACGGACCATTTATTTAATTTTTCTAATTAGGATATTCGAGGTATGAATTTTCGTGATATTTCATGAAGGGCCAATGTTTTATCAATAAAACCAACAATGAATTGCCAACTGTGGTAGGGGCCATTTCAAGGTATCAACAACGGATCGTTTTTTCAAATATATTGCTTGACTTCACCACATTGCCTTATACGACCAAAACGTTCGTGATTTTGTTGCTTTTTGTAATGCGTGTTTTAACATCTTGTTAAAATATCATCAAAGCAGATAACGTTAATGTACTTGTTAAGCAATAACGTGAAATTATTCAGAAATGTTATACAATGAAAACATCTTCTTTCAAACGCGGGCCAAAGATAGCGGAATTCTCCCGGAACAAAACGGTGGAATACAATGTGTGCATTTCATCGTTTGCATTTGTCATAAGACATTTTGATGGTTGATATATAATAGATGATGAGCGCAAAACATTAAAATACAGGAATAGTTTCTTATGACAAGATTTTACTACTAGTAATGATACAAATGCAGCTTAGTTGAGTAAAAAGAGAAAAAGAAACAGAACGACAGCACCCAAATGCGATGCACCGAATTTCCGCAATTTACATGTATCATAAACTAAATAACGCCGTCATCTCTATAGTATCCGTCCGATTGTTTTAAGGCAAATATGAATCCGCATATTCATTTTTGTATATCATATAAATATACTAAAGGAAAAAAGATACGCAACCCCGAATTTCCGCTATATAGCGTACACTTAATTCCATGTAAATTACTGAGAAATTCCAAGGTGTTTTGTAAAAAAAAAGAAGGTTGCAGCTAGTTAAACAGGAAAATACTGTGCCGTTTTAGAATTTATTTTAATTCACAGTACCATTTGTAATACGAAATTCTTAAATGTTGAAGTTCCTCTTGAACATTTGAGCCATTTCAATAATGTACTTAATGTAAAGACATTTGAAAATGTTACGTCCCCACCTGCTAGTAAATAATGAGCCAAACGCGTATTCCATAAATAATAAAGCTTTGAAGAAATATCATTTGGTATTTCATGTGTTGTTTTGTTATTTTTCCCGATGTAGCCATGTACCGTTCGATTAACAGCATCATGGTATACATACACTATATAGCGGAAATTTTCGAGCTGAGTTTCTTTTTCCCTTTAGTATATATTATAAATATAAATAGATAAATATTGTATTTGAGATATGCATATATAGAGGACGTAATATATGAAATATATTACTTTAAATTTATCAAGTGAGCAACAATGTAATTTTGTTTTTCACGGGAAGAAATGGTATCGGTATTTCTCTTAAGCAAAGGCAGTTTCAATTTATTTTATTTGTTTGCCATGAATTATGTCTCTGTTTTATTTCTAATAGTCAAATATTGCAATAATATTACCTCATATACGAGTGTAAAACAGTTCGTCGTGAGAAAAAAAGGAAAACATCAATGCACATCTTTTGTCAATGTTCAACACAACTAAATGTATAAAAGTCGAACAGGAAATGTAGCATTCAAAGACCACAGTCAACCAAAATCACGCACAGAACCAAACAATAACTTCAATAACTAAAACCATGAAGAAAAGGCACGATTTGACATTTCAAACCTAAAAGGGTTGACAATATGACTACCACCCTGGAACGATCAGTGGCACAAAAGCCGTATATCTGTATTTAAAAGACAATAATATAGCCGTTTCCTGGCGAATACATTACATTATTAAAGTACCTTTATCGTCAGGATAATACATATTGAGCATAATAGCATGCACTATTATAGACAAATGGAGTATTTCCCAATAGGTGCAATACATCTAGGAGGTTCTTTCTCTTTTTAAAATGCAGTTATATAGTGAAAATATATTTATATCTCCTTATACATCAATATGAAATAAACTGTTGAAGTAATTCCTGATTAATCAAAATGCACATTGGCTAAACGTATCTGTGAAATAATAAATATTGAAAAGTGGATTCCTGGGAAGCAAAACACACAAACAAGAGATACAAGTAGCAGACTGGGTTTTATTGAGTCTGTTCATGGCAGGTAATGTGAAGTGCAACCCCTATCACGCCTCCTAGACGGCTTTAGCGATATTCTACTTTAAAGTCAAAGATTGGGCTTGATGATCTCAAGGGACCAGTAAGTAATAACACTATTGATTTGTAGTCGGGGCAACTTTTTACGGCCGCCACACAGCAATAAACAAACGCTAGTGTCAATGACAATAAATATTGAAAAGTGGATCCCTTGGAAGCAACAAACACAAGAGATAAAAGTAGCAGACTGGGTTTTATTGAGTCTGTTCATGAGAGGTTATGTGAACTGCAATTCCTCTTACGCCTCTTAGCACCGGTTTAAGAGATATTTTATTTTAAAGCCACAAAGATTGAGCTTGATGATCTCAAAGGACCAGTAAGTAATAACACTACTGATTTGTAGTCGGGGAAACGTTTTACGGCCGCCTCGCAGCACTAAACAAACGCTAGTGTGAAAGATAATACATATTGAAAAGTTGATCCCTCGGAAGCAACAAACACAAACAAGAGATAAAAGTAGCAGACTCGGTTTTATTGAACCCATACATATAATCAGTGTTTGTAATATAAGTATGTATACATAACATCGTGGTCTAGCTAACAATTATAAATTTCTCGATTTTTGTTTTAAGATGACAGGTTAAACGAACTAGAACTACAGATAGGCGTTACTGAGAGTGAATACAGGGTGGCCGGCTTTCAGCCGGGTACGATTGGTTACAATTACACCTATACTCTACCCCCTACATGTGGAAGATGGGTGAAGTTAACAATTCGAGCGGATTCTGGTATACTGTCTTTGGGAGAAGTAGTAGTAATGGCCTTTCCAAAATTCAGTAAGTATACTTCAAATCTATGTATTAATTCATTTTACAATTATGTCTTGATCAATATTTTGAAAACAGACCAGTGATGATTTCTATTGTTTTAAGCTATTGTCTTTAATTGGTTTTAACGGTGGCTTTAACGCCATTTCTCTATGATTATTTAGGTTATAGTAAGCAACGCTTATGATGCAGAATAGTTTAGATGAACAAATAGGACATCTTAATATTAACCACTGTCCGCCGACAGCTAGATGGGTTGTTAATACACTAGTATTCTAAATTTAAATACTGTTATAGTGCACAAATACCGATAATGATTGCATTGTTACTACTTCTGTTTTTATGATCCTACAGATGAATGTGTTTTTATGTGTTGAATAAATGCATGAAATTAGTTCTGTACATGTCACTGCTTTCTATTTGTGTATACACATTTCAAATATGTCGACTTGAGTGACTTTCCAAATTTTCAGGACGTTGTCTTAACTTTTTTCTATATTGTTTGCTAACATGTATCAGGGAGCAAATAATTAGCAACACGTTATAGTGCTTATAAATGAGTCAATATCAGCAAGAACTATTTCTTGTTGCTTAAGAAAACGCATCTGCAATTTTCCAACGCCACGAAAAAGATGTATTTGCGCTCTTTTCGAATTAAGATTTTAACAGTTCTTTTTCATAAATTAGGTTTACTAATCATAAGGGCAAATCGAGTATGATGGTATTAATGGATTATATATTTGCATATGTATAAAGCCGTTACATATATATTGTATAGAAATATAATAACTGCAAAATTAATATTAGTGGCAAAGATCCGTGCACACAGGGCTCTTGTCCTTCTCCTTTTTATATATTGTACAAATTGCATTGCTATATTGTCCATGTGTGTACAGACAAAGAAGGACTCCGTCACAGAGGCTTTGGAAATAAAATTGTATACCGTTTGGCATTTCCTATTTGTTCGTTCCTGTTTATCCATCTGACGGGACGCCTACAATATTGCAGCTCATTTGATTACGCGCTCGTCTATTATTACCCGCGAATGTAAATTTAGTGTGTAATAGTGGTCTTGGGTCCGAAACCACAAAGCGGTAATACTATGTTTATTCCACTATTGAGTTCCATCATTTTGTTTCTATCCATTTTTCATTCGTCGTTAACCTTTTGCTATGAACGACATACATCTCCTCAGCAACCTCTAGACCATTATTAACCAAATTTCACATGGATGATACTGAGGTCAATGCCTTTGAATATTTTTACAAATTATGTCAATCATGTCCAAGATGGCCGCCATTACCAAATATGGTCAAACACTTCTTCACAAGAAACGCTGGAGATGTAAATATTAAATAATAATAGTTGTGTAATATTTTTAGACGTAATTAGTTTGTGTTTTATAAGCTAAATACGGCTATTGTACCTTTAACCAATTGGTTTATCTAATAAAAATGACATTTGTTATTATCAAATTAGATTAGCACTCTCACAGTTTCAAACGTTGGCGTGTTTCTTGGACAACCTTCGTATATTGAATATTGTATTGCGTAGCTGAATATAACATGAGAACTAAACGTTAATCACCGATTTTCTTCTATTTAGAAATAATATTTGAATTGTAAAGGCATGCTTCTGTTTTAGTGTGGAGAACAACAACGGTTAATACGAAGTACAAGGAATATCACAACCTGACTTCTATGGTGATGTGATTTATAAACTTCGTAATATTCTTGGTCATGATCACTTTCATACTATCTTTGTTAAACTTGTTAAAAAGTTTATCAAAAGAGGTTATGACCCTATAATTTTGCAACGTACTGCATGCATGGTGGTGGACCCTTTTACAGTTCTCCTCTATGCTTTCCTCTTTAATTGTACGATGACCGGACAGGCTGTGGACCCTATGGTGACGCCTACCTAAAGCCCATTGGGACGGTGACGTATGATCTTTCTGGTCGTGCCCTTAATGGTTTATTCTCTTGTTGCTCTGGCTTCTGCCAAGTCACTGAGTACCTTCATTGAGGCTTTCTAGGCTATTGTTTTTTTGTATTATATATACACGAGCATATTTGTGTTTTACTTATATTGCCTATTGATGCTGCCTTGTTGGTTAGAGATAAGATCACTGTCCTGTTTTAATGGAATGACAGTAGGGTAAGTTTGAGGTTTGGTGCACCCTAGAGCCGGTTTAAACCCCCAGTGGCCTACTTTGCCACTGACCGTTCCAAGGCGGTAGCCCTATTGTCAACCCTTTTGTGTTTGTGATGTCGTTTGCATTTTTTATTACATTTGCCTTCTCGTTTGTCTCTGTGCGTGTTTGTTTTTGTATTTTGTGGGTGACTGTCGTCCTTGAATGCTGCTTTCCTTGTCTCTCATAAAACTACTAGTTTTTTACAATCCAACTTTGTTCAGATGGTGCATTAACGTAACCTTGGCCATAGAAACACACAGATGTGAAGATAAAACCCACACATGAACGCATGCTCGCGCACACACTGATATACGCATATTTATCTTCAAGTAGCAGTGTTTTGTCTCTCCCACATAGTGGGTACAGAGACAAAGCAGTCACTTTTCCGGCGGCGGCGAAAGCGGCGGCCGCGGCGGCCACATTTTAAAACAACTATATCTCAACAACCGCTGCTCGAATTTTTCTGAAACTTTGTCACATGCTTTTTTGGGTCAAGGGACATCACGTTATTACCAAGGTCATGGTCATATTTTGCGTTATTTTCCCAAAACTTAACATTGGTTAGGTAACTTAACCTCAGTTAAATGTATGTGATTGCCTCATTTTCTTTGTTTAATACTTGGCATTGGTGGATATCACTGAACGATACAAATTACCAAGGTCAAGGTCAGATTTTGCTTATTTTGCTTAACGTTGGTTAGGTAACTTAACGTTGGTTAGGTAAATTAACCTCAGCTAACTTTATGTGATTGCCTCACTTTATGTCTTGGTCATATGCATTGTTGGCATTGGTGGACATTGCTGAACGACAAGAAATAAGGTCAAAGTCATGTTTTGCGTTATTTACCCTAAACATTAATTCGGTTAGGTAAGTTAACCTCAGTTAACTGTTCCGATAACTTTAATTTCTTTGTTTGATATTTGGTCATATTTATTGTTGGCATTGGTGGACATCACTGAATGACAAAAAAACACCAAGGTCAAGGTCATATGTTGCGTTATTTTCCTCAAACTAAACCTTGCTTAGGTAACTTAACCTCAGTTAACTTTATGTGATTGTCTCACCTTATGTCTTTGATACTTGGTCATATGTATTGTTGGCATTGGTAGACATCGCTGGACGACAAAAATACTTAGGTCAAGGTAATAGTTTGCGTTATGTTTTCCCAAACTTAACCTTAGTTAGGTAACTTAACCTCAATTAACTTTATGTGACTGCCTCACTTTATGTATTTGATACTTGGTCATTTGTATTGTTGGTATTGGTGAACGACAAAAAATATCAAGGTCAAGGTCATATTTTGTGTTATTTTCCCAAAACTACACCCCTGGTTAAACCCCTTAACCTCAGTAACTTAACTTCTTATAAATACCTTGCTTTTATTTGTTTTATACTTGGTCATATGAAATGTTGTCTTTGGTGGACATCTTTTAAGCACAAATGTAATGAAATGTTTCACATGCGGTTTGCCGCAGTGTGCGAGACACCCTCAGACTGAGGTCTTGTTTTTGGTATTGTATGTTATTGATATATGCCAAGACGTGTTTAATCTAGTCACTAACTACCGATATTGATACAAAAAATACATCGAAAATTCATTAGCTATATTCAAAATTGAAACGGCCATATCGATAATTTATTTTTCGAATGATCAAATTCGATATCGAACATTGCATGACGTAAATTGCCAATTCATTTTTTCATATCGCTGATGAATTCAAAAACAAACACAGAATAGTCGTTATCTCTTCTATGTCTTCTGATTAATATCATGTTATACTGAAATACGTTCATTTCTATACAGTATTTTATATTAATATTTTATAAATACGTTTAATTCTATTTCGTTTTTAATATTAATGCATTATACAAACGTTCACTATTATGTCATGTGTTTCATACTATTGTTTCGGATGATTTATATACTGGTATACATACTTTCGCTACTATTTCGTGTATATCATATCATGTCATACATACGTTAACTACTATTTCATGTATATTATATCATGTCATACATACGTTAACTACTATTAAGTATGTTTTATATCATACATTCACTACTCTTTATATATGTTATAAATATGTCCATTTCTATTTAATATGTTATATATTATGCTATTTCTTTTTTTTATCTATTTTCTTATAGGTAGGTTCACGTTCGCTGCAATACCATCAGCTCAAGGAAGCGGAAGTGTCATCAGTCATCGCATTGCCCGTACGCCTTTCCAGTGTTGCATGCAATGCTCCAAGTCAGGCTCCTGTTTCAGCGTGGACTACAACACCGCCACGAACAACTGTACTTTGTTTGCATCGAAGGATGTTGATCAAACAAACAACGACGATATCGTTCATTGGTCACGTTTATGTAATTAAGTTAAAATTAGCTTCTTAAAAATAACCTTCATATCACCAGTTCAATGGCAATACACTCGAATATACTTAATTACGTGTAAGAGAAAAAAATATATTACTATTGAAAATAAGAATTTATTATATAATGGGGTTGTCCTTCCGTCCCAATGTTCATCCGATCGTACGTTCGACCGACCGTAAACAGTTACGCATTCCGCGCTATTACTTCGAGACCATAACACCAACACTAAACTTCACAGATGCATTGCCATTTGTAAGAGAAGAAAGCCATTTGTTTTTAGGGTCACCTTTGTTCAAAGTTCTGAGCTATAAACCCTATCACTCTCATCTTGTTCAAATATCTGAGCTATACACCCTATCACTCACTACTTGTTCATATTTTTGAGGAATATATATCCTAACACTCACCTTTTGTCCATGTGTCCGAGCTATAACTATTAGATATAGGGTCCTATAGAACTCACAGCGTCAGTAGTATAGATACTGGGGGTTTCAGCACAATTCCCCAGAGCGGGCTTTAAACCCAAGCAACTATAAAATGTTAAGATAAATTATTATTCACTGACACTGATTCCTGGTGCTACGAAATAAAGACAAAAGATGTGTATGCAGACTTTTACAAGGATAACGAACTTTTTGATAATTGTGATTATGATCCAAAAAGTAAGTTTCATTTTAATGATAATAAAAAGGTTATTGGCAAGATGAAAGATGAAACTTGTGGTATACTTATTGTTGAATATGTTGGACTACGAAGTAAACTATATTCGTATATGATAGATAATGAGGTTAGTACCATAAGAAATGCAAGGGTGTTAAAAAGGATGTTGTTAAAAATAATATAACGCATGATAAATACAAAGAGATTTTGTTTACAGCAACAGAAGCCCACCATTAAATGAAAGTTATCAGATCACAAAAAACAACTAAGCAGCTATGTAATAAACAAAAATATTTTTTTCAGCTTATGATGATAAAAGGTACATACTAGATAATGGACAAGATACATTAGCATACATGTAAAATACTCTATGGTAAAATACGATATGTACAGCGACGATGAAGACTACTGTCCGGTTCCGTCTGACTTTGCTTAATAATTTGCAAATGTTTTAGTTGAATTGTATGGACAAAATATTATGTTATTGAAATGATAAACTGGATTGATGAGTAGTATAGATACTGGGGGTTTCAGTCATAGTTTCCTAGAGTGGGTTTGCTCAAGTAATTAATAATATATTTCAGGGCTTTTGGCCCAAGTATGCTATCATTTAGATTTTTTTGTAAATGATGGTGTACCTGGGTTAACAGCCATGTCTGACACATTTTATAGTTGCTTGGGTTTAAAGCCCGCTCTAGGGAACTGTGCTGAACCCCCAGTATCTATACTACTAGCGTTCAAACGCAATGGCATCGTAGGTCCGCACTGCACTAAAAACAAGGAGCAATATTAATTAATTATACAATGAAAAAGACAAAATACAACAGAAAGGGTGGTGAAGACAGGGTTAGCGACTTGGAACGGTCAGTAGGCAATAAGGCCTACAGGTTAGCTTGAATCGATTTTATGTGTACCGATACCCTCTCTAACATTCACCTCTTGTTCATATTTTTGAGCTATAAATTCTAACACTCACTCTTGTATATAATTCTGAGGAATGTTAATACTAACCTAACACTCACATCTTGTACATATTTCTGAGGAATGTAAATACTAGCCTAACACTCGCCTCTTATACATATTTCTGAGGAATGTAATTACTAACTTAACACTCACCTCTTGTTAATATTTCTGAGGAATGTAATTACTAACCTAACACTGACCTCTTGTTCATATTTCTGAGCTATAAACTATAATACTCCCCTTTTGTTTATATTTCTGAGCTATAAACCCTAAAAAATACCTCTTTTTGATATTTTTGAGGAATGTAAACCCTAATATTCACCTCTTGTACATATTTCTGAGCTATAAATCCCTACACTCACCTCTTGTTCATATTGCTGAGCTATAAATCCCTACACTAACCTCTTTTACATATTTCTGAAGAACGTAAATACTTACCTTACGTTCACCTCTTGTTCACATTTCTGAGCTATAAACTCTAACACTCCCCTTTTGTTTATATTTCTGAGCAATAAACGCTCACAAATACCTCTTTTTCATATTTTTGAGGAATGTAAATCCTAACATTCACCATTCGTTCATATGTTTGAGCATTTATTTTCCCATTTTTAATATACCTATTATGTTTGTATGAACGTTAAGACTCACCACTTGTTAGTATTTCTGAGAATAAAATAATCCATCATGAGTATCCATTTGAGATAGGGAAACTCACCCGAGGCTCAGAATTGTAACCAGGGACGAGACTCTGCCCAGTTCCTGGTTGCAATTCTGATCCTGAGGCTGCGATTTACCTATCTCACATGGATAAACTCATGATAGATTATTTTTCGCAAATTGTGCTTAGTACATGTATACTTCAATGACTTGTATTTGCTTTTACGCTAGAATATGGCGACGTCACGTCGATGACGTTTCCTGTATGAGTCACATGTCAGGTGAGATAGAGTTATCTCACATGAGGAAAACACCTATCTCACATGAATAGAAATGGGATAAATGTACTTTCTCGTTTTTAGTATACATTTGAGTCAGTATTTTGATACTTTATGTACATAATGTATATGGCTTCTTAATAGGGTACGTCGCGAGATATAATCTGTCAGTGAAAGTTGTCACCGATACCCGAGCCTATAAGTTCAGATTTTCACCCGAGGTATTACATTGATAGAATTGATATGTGTAACCCGGATTTTATACTGAGATTTCTCACACATGGCATATCACAAGCTTTGTCAAAGATGTCCAGGAAGCTATCAGTACTCGGGCCGATATATTGACAAAGGATATTATAGTTCGTTAGTTCGTGATGATTCCTGTCTGTGAAGGTTTCACCGAACCTTGGCCGTTAGGATGTATTTCAGAGGCGTGGTACATTGTATGATCGGGGGGGGGGGGGGGGGGGGGTTACTGGTATCTCAGCCGATAGGCTGATATTTGTCAAACTGGTGGTATATTTCGTCATGTATGTAAAGGGAGTTAGTGTAATCTAAACCGATTGGCTCGTATTTGTCCAAGGCGTGCTATATTTCGTGATGTAAGTGAAGTGAGTTACTGGTATCCATGCTGATATTTGTCAAAAGCGTGGTATATTTCGTGATGTATATGAAGCGAGTTACTTGTATCCAAGTCGATAGCATGATGTTTGTCAAAGGCGTGCTATATTTCGTTAGGTTTGTGAAGGGAGTCACATGTATCCAAGACAATAGGCTGATATCTGTCAAAGGCGTGCTATATTTCGTGATGCAAGTAAATGGAGTTACTGTATCCAAGACGATAGGCTGCTATTTATCAAAGGTCGTGGTATATTTCGTGATGTATGTGAAGGGAGTTACTGGTATCCACGCCGATAGGCTGATATTTGTCAAAGGCGTGGAATATTTCGTTATGTATGTGAAGGGAGTTACAGGTATCTACGCCGATATGCTGATATTTGTCAAAGGCGGTGGTATGTGAAGACGCTTACTGGTAGCCACGCTGATATGCTGATATTTTTCAAAGGCGTGGTATGTTGAAGGAGTTTCTGGTATCCACGCCGATAGGCTGATATTTGCCAAAGACGTGTTACATTTCGTGATGTATGTGAAGGGAGTTATTGCTATCCAAGCAGATATCTATTCTGGTATCCGTCAAAGGCGTGGTATATGTTTCGTGAAATATGTGAAGGGAGTTACTTGTTAAATTTATATTCAAATATTGATTTTATTACTCGAGTGGTTACAAGTATATTGTTCAGTGACAATATATCTTAGTACATACCATGTCACGAAACCATGTAACTCTAATTTATATACTGTAAAGTTACATACACCATTACATGATATGTACTGGATAATTTAAAACAAAGATAACGTACATTTTATTACGATGTCTCATTTATTGACGTCATAAAAATGTAACTGACATACGCGTGAACAAAAACGTTTATAATATACATTTATATTCCGGAAATTATTGCCTATCATAATAACTCATGGATTTTAAAGGAACATATGACAGTATTGATGTCTTCCCTTAAACTTATATACGATAAGTGATTATGTTTTGATTGATAAGTCACAATACAAAATTCTAATATTAACATGATGTGTATTGTCATAATCACACTATTCCTAATTGGAGAAAATTTAATAAGAATACAAAAACACTTATGAACAATCGAAAGCTATGAAATATATGAATTATATGAATATGTAAAATACATTGATGTCACAGGATGACCTTAGTGGTTGGGCTAACTCAGGAAAGAATCAATGACGGTGAATGCATTTACATAAGTTTAATGCAACTTTTAAAATATGTTTAATATATATACAATTATCTAAAAAAACAAGCGAATACACAAATGAACTATGAAAAGAATGTTCTCCTGAACGTTTAAGACGTTCTTAGTATTGTTATAAATACTGAATGTCTAAGACACTAAAGTGTTGTTAAAGCTATAACAATGTTGATCTAGCGCGATAACTGTGATGCGCGAGAGCTCATGAAGATGATGATGCGCGAATTCAATGGATGATTGTCATCAAATGCCTTCTGTAAGGGTTGATGACGCGATGCAATGATAGTTAATCTCCACTGAGATTGTGAATGATATTCCTCCAGTGAGGACTGGTAACGGGCCCACCTTGTGTCCCGGGGGTTGTCGTTAGTAAAACCTGGCTGCGCAGGTACGGGGACCGTCTCCACCGCTTGTAACGTTAGTCGTGGAAGCTTAGCTCCACTCCTGGATATCCAAACCTAGATGGCTTACTCCAACCCTGGATGGCTTATATCCTGGATGGCTTAGGCTGTAATTATACATACGTTTTAGATGTCGGTTGACAAACATAACAATCTTGCATAATTACCATTACCCAAACAAATCATTATTCGATCAATATATGTAAGCTGTACTAATGATGAGTAGCAATGTATACATATTCTACAACGCCATGTATACGCTATGTACGTCGCTGTTAATCAATGCCCCTAATACATGTAATATAAACATGATCAAATTACTCATATATTACACTCACTGAGTTATGCATGCACGCATTTATTCTTGTCACTCATCTCATTGTTAACTAATGTTGACAATCGTGTATTACAATCACCGAGTTATACGCCAACGTTAACTAATGCACCTAATATCCACTGTTATCAAATTAATATTGTTTTACAATTAATGATCAATTACAATAATTACATCTAATAAAGTAACTTCAAAATCATATGCTAGTCTAAAGTTATGTTTGAGAAACATCAATGCTAACCGGATGTCGTAACCGCCAAACAAGATGGCGCCGCCCACTGAATACAAATATACGATAAAAGTTTGATAAAACTACTAACCACATGTTGCCTGTGAAATTTGCCGTCCAATCTCTGTTCCAACAAAGTACTATCGATTATCCCGGCGATAGCTAGAAGACAATGGGTTTTATAGCAAACATTACGCCCAAATCATTATTTCCCCCGTTCAGTCCGTGACAAACGTGGCTAAATCTACAGTATTGAATCTACACGACAGGCCCCTTATACAATTTTGCCGTTTAAGGAAAATATACCTATACGTTTACATGCATTAGCACAAAACTAAACTTATGACACGGCCTCTCTGGCGGCCACTTAAAATGTGCACGCTTTTACGTGTTACATGAATAGATCATGAATATTGTGAAATTGTTTCAACTCGAACAATAGATTTTGGGTGTAACCGATACAAGAGCTATATACGACCAGTACGCTCTACCCGTGACATTTTGTGACAACATCTCCCCACTTAAAGAAAGTGCTACACTTTTAAAATTCAACAAAATGATAATATTTACACGTTAAGAAACTATTAATTCTTCTGAGCAAACGAGCGACAAAACGTACAAGCTGATCGCTCAATCGCTTGAGTATGTTATCTATTACCACTGCAGTTATAACCTAACTATAATATGTAATTACAATTTCAACACTATTCTACAATTGTACACTACCCTGTCGTAACATATACTACTATTGTACAATACACTGCAATACACTATTGCATTAAACCGGTCATTATGTGCGGCGACTTAAATAGTCTGCCCCAATATTGTCCTTTCCACGGTCTATTACACCGACTTTACGGTTACTAATAACACTACTTCCCGTCACTACAAGAACTCCAACCTTACACATTGCATCCATCGCATTACCAGTATACTGTTTGCGAAATGGAGTAGGGTCTCTCGTTTCCCTAATCGGCTTTGCTAAAGTGTGCTTAAAGCTACACTGCACTACATCTGTTGGTCTCGACTTATCGGACCGAACAGTACTACACTCAGAGTCTAAACGACTTACCTCTCGTTTCTCTGCTACACTAAGCATGCCCGATATGTCTACATCGGCTGCTGTCTCCCTACCTACACTAGTGGGAAAATACATGGGACTAGTGTCCTCACTACTGTCTTCCTCACTATCCTCAATAACTGCAACATTAACTACGGTTAACACCCCTTGTTGCACATTATCGGTTCTACTTATATACTCTTTCAGCATATTCGCATGAAAGGTCTTTAACTTTCCGTTTATCTCGATACGGTAATCCATAGTGTTCACTATCCCTCTAACGTAAAACGGACCTTTCCATTGTAATAACAACTTGTTATTGTCGGTCGGGAGTAACAGTAACACCTGGTCATCTATCTTAAACTTCCTAGCTCTAGCTTTCTGGTCATAGTAGCGTTTATACTTGGTACTTGCCTTAACTAACTGACTTTGAGCTATCTTACAAGTCTCCTCTAGTTTCTCCTTCAGATCTAAAACATATTGATATGTAGTCTTAACCTCATCACTATCTACTTCACCTGCCCACATCTCTCTAAGAATCCTCATGGGACCTCTAACTGACCTACCGTACAATAACTCAAACGGAGAGAATCCTAAACTCTCTTGTGGTACCTCTCTAAATGCAAACAATAAAGCATTGAGATACTTGTCCCAATCTTTGGGTCTCTCGGTACACATACGCCGTAACATTTGCTTTAACGTCCCGTTAAATCGTTCGACTAACCCGTTACACATAGGGTGATATGGTGTTGTCATGATTTGACGCAAAGACAATAACCTGCTTACTTCAGCCATAAGTTCTGACGTAAACTGTGACCCACAATCAGTCAGCATTTCCTCTGGTACACCTAGCCTACTGAACATATCAACTAATGCCTCAGCTACTCTCTCAGTTTCAATTGAGGGCAATGCTACTGCCTCCGGATACCTAGTTGCATAGTCTACCATGGTTAAAATGTACCTATTTTTCCTATCCGACACTGGAAAAATTGGTCCAACTATGTCTACGGCTACCCGCTTAAATGGTGTATCTATCAGTGGCATCTGACCTAAATGTACTTTGGTCACTCGACCTTTTGGTACTGTCCTTTGGCATACATCGCAGGACCTACAATACCTAGTTACATCTCCACTAACGCCTGGCCAATAAAATTCTGCCAATACTCTATCTGACGTTTTCTTTACGCCTAAATGACCTCCCATAATCGACTCATGAGCTACCTTAAGCACTGTCGTTCTATACTGGGTAGGTACCACTAATTGGTGAAACTGTCTACTACCACTATCTTCAAATTCTCTGTACAATAACCTATTCTTATGTACAAACTTACAACTACCGGACCCTTTACACTTCTTCACTACACCATCCTTGGCCTTCACCTTACAAGGACATAATGACTCGTCTTGAGTTTGTGCTTCTATAAACTCCGCTTTAGATATGTCACTTACGGCTGCAGGAACCTTTAATTTTCTATAAGCCTGAGCTTGCTTCTGAACCTGCGCTCTAGTCTCTACGGCATTACTTATGCTACTTCTAAAATCGGACATTACCGGAAGTGCTGAACCATCTATGTTCCCTATCGTTAAATCATACATCGGGTCATCCATACATAGTGCCTCTGTAGTCCCTTTAAAGAAAGGTGTATCTACATCTATTCTCGCTATTGGCACGTGCTCTACCGACTTATTTAACAACATACACGGTGACTGTTTACCTACCAACTGGTCATCCGTAACTAAACTACGCCTAACTACCACACCTGTACAACCTGTATCCCTCATTACAATAACGTCCGTGCCATTCACTCTACCATCTGCCGTTGGAAGATTTGCATACGGAAAGAGACATGTTCCGATCTTCGCCATTACACCATCCGATTTAACACAACAGCTACTACTCTCGGTTTTAATAACCGGACTATTACTACCTCTGCCTCTACCTCTACCTCGGTTTTGACCACCTCTACCTCTACCGAAATTCCATGGGTTGTTAAAACCTTGGTTCTGATTCCCTACATTGTTGTCCACTCTACTATTTTCACTGAAATTGTCTACGACAGCGGACACTTTCACCGCTTTCCTACACTCATGTGAAGCATGATTCCCATTACAGTGACGACAACGAATAAAAGGTCTACCTATGTTACCACTATTGCTACCTCCTCTAGCACCCATCGAACTACCACCACCTCTATAGTTTCCACTCTGGCCTTTCTGTTTATGATCGTCCCCTTGCCTATCTCTAAAAGTTCTGTCTTTCGACACTACATTATGAGCTCCACCTCTAGCCTCGGCAAACTGATCTGCTTGTGTTGCCATTTCTCCTACACTAGTAAGTTTTCTTTCTTTAAGAAATAAGAACAGATCTCTACTACAAACATTGAATAGCTGGTCACGCAACAAGAAATCTATGAGGCCCTGATAAGTCTGCGCTACCTTCCCTAACTCTAACCACCTATCTAAGTAATTTCTAGATCTACTAATGAACTGAATAAATGACTCGCCTTTCTCAGGCAAGCAAGCTCTAAACCGCTTTCTAAAACCTTCTTCAGTTAACTCAAATCTCTTTAAAAGAGCATCCTTTAACTTGTCATAGTCAAGAGCATCTAAACTAGGTAATCTAGAAAATACATCTAAGGCCTTGCCTCTCAATAACGCACTTAAATGAACTGCCCACTTATCTTTGGTCCATTCCTGTAACTCAGCATAACGCTCGAACCGTAACAAGTAACTGTCCATGTTATCTTTGTCAGCATCAAAGTATGGTAACTTCGAACCTTTTAACTTCCCAGAATAACTATCTTTCCCTTCAGATTTACTTTCCTTACTATGTGTCTTAGCTGCTTCCAACTCTAAAGCTAACTTATGATCAAACTCTTTTTGCTCCCTTTCCATTATCATCTTAGCCTTAGCTAGTCTACCATCTGTTTCGAACCTCTCATGTTCTAACTCTTGCTTCTCCCTTACTATTCTACTTTCTAATTCTAACTTCTCTTTTGCTAACCTATCTTCTAATTCTAACTTCTCTGTGGCTAGTCTACTTTCGAATGCTAACCTATCTTTCTCAGCATCTAGCTTCTCTTTAGCTAATCTACCTTCTAATTCTAGCTTATCTTTAACTAGTATACTTTCTTCATTTCTTTCCTGCTTTGCTAATTCTCTTTCCTTAAGTCTAAATTCCCTTTCCCTAGCCTGTTCGTCTTTAACAAAGTTTCTAAGCTCCTCTCCAGCATACCCTAACTCCTTACCCATTTCCGTAAGATCCTTTATGGACGTCATGTCTATAGACATTGTGAACTACACACTACAATAATTACAATACACACGTCACTAATAATTCTACTCAACTAACTACTAATGGTAAGTCACTGTGTCCTCAGTAAATACCTGGGCATCATCATAGGACAAGTAACATACCCATTTGTACTAGCGCTAACTACTAACGGTTATGTATAGATAGTATCTAGCTTCCACAAAACATATACCCTACATAAAATATCTTAATTTGATATTGGACATAAACCTTAAACAATCATCGAAATGTGTATAACATGTACATGTATATTTACTTCTCCCATCAATATAAGTATACTCGAGTGTCACAACATGAGTAGAACGTCTTGTTCGCCAACCTAATTGGATACTATATGTATATCAAGGGAGGTAAAAACAAACACCCAAATTATTGAGCAAAAGTGCCTCAGACCCACTCGTGTAGACCACTGCGACCTCGCGCCAAGGAAAGAACGGACAAAACAACAGTTTGGACTCACCCTACCCTTGTCGTGTCTTGACTTGTCTTCCAAGCTGTGGCCGTGATCGTCGACAGTCGCCTTGATGGATCAGAGGGTGGTACACAATTCTAAAATAATAGGTAGAGATTTAGTATATCATAATAAAGATCACTTATTGATTCTTTCCCTCCGTAGTCGCCCAGAATCCCACTTCTGACACCAGTTGTCACAGGATGACCTTAGTGGTTGGGCTAACTCAGGAAAGAATCAATGACGGTGAATGCATTTACATAAGTTTAATGCAACTTTTAAAATATGTTTAATATATATACAATTATCTAAAAAAACAAGCGAATACACAAATGAACTATGAAAAGAATGTTCTCCTGAACGTTTAAGACGTTCTTAGTATTGTTATAAATACTGAATGTCTAAGACACTAAAGTGTTGTTAAAGCTATAACAATGTTGATCTAGCGCGATAACTGTGATGCGCGAGAGCTCATGAAGATGATGATGCGCGAATTCAATGGATGATTGTCATCAAATGCCTTCTGTAAGGGTTGATGACGCGATGCAATGATAGTTAATCTCCACTGAGATTGTGAATGATATTCCTCCAGTGAGGACTGGTAACGGGCCCA
Organism: Cyrtodaria siliqua; assembly: GCA_037043455.1. Lineage (NCBI taxonomy): Eukaryota > Metazoa > Mollusca > Bivalvia > Adapedonta > Hiatellidae > Cyrtodaria > Cyrtodaria siliqua. The sequence goes on along the minus strand of JAWPHD010001437.1, from coordinate 10,699 downwards.
CCTTGTGTCCCGGGGGTTGTCGTTAGTAAAACCTGGCTGCGCAGGTACGGGGACCGTCTCCACCGCTTGTAACGTTAGTCGTGGAAGCTTAGCTCCACTCCTGGATATCCAAACCTAGATGGCTTACTCCAACCCTGGATGGCTTATATCCTGGATGGCTTAGGCTGTAATTATACATACGTTTTAGATGTCGGTTGACAAACATAACAATCTTGCATAATTACCATTACCCAAACAAATCATTATTCGATCAATATATGTAAGCTGTACTAATGATGAGTAGCAATGTATACATATTCTACAACGCCATGTATACGCTATGTACGTCGCTGTTAATCAATGCCCCTAATACATGTAATATAAACATGATCAAATTACTCATATATTACACTCACTGAGTTATGCATGCACGCATTTATTCTTGTCACTCATCTCATTGTTAACTAATGTTGACAATCGTGTATTACAATCACCGAGTTATACGCCAACGTTAACTAATGCACCTAATATCCACTGTTATCAAATTAATATTGTTTTACAATTAATGATCAATTACAATAATTACATCTAATAAAGTAACTTCAAAATCATATGCTAGTCTAAAGTTATGTTTGAGAAACATCAATGCTAACCGGATGTCGTAACCGCCAAACAAGATGGCGCCGCCCACTGAATACAAATATACGATAAAAGTTTGATAAAACTACTAACCACATGTTGCCTGTGAAATTTGCCGTCCAATCTCTGTTCCAACAAAGTACTATCGATTATCCCGGCGATAGCTAGAAGACAATGGGTTTTATAGCAAACATTACGCCCAAATCATTATTTCCCCCGTTCAGTCCGTGACAAACGTGGCTAAATCTACAGTATTGAATCTACACGACAGGCCCCTTATACAATTTTGCCGTTTAAGGAAAATATACCTATACGTTTACATGCATTAGCACAAAACTAAACTTATGACACGGCCTCTCTGGCGGCCACTTAAAATGTGCACGCTTTTACGTGTTACATGAATAGATCATGAATATTGTGAAATTGTTTCAACTCGAACAATAGATTTTGGGTGTAACCGATACAAGAGCTATATACGACCAGTACGCTCTACCCGTGACATTTTGTGACACATCTCTTTTTTAAAGAAATCTGTAAAAAATATTTAATCATAATCATTTTATTTTTTTTATTTTGAATTTATCGTTCCTAAAGTCAGTTTAAAGCTGCAGAAATCAAAAGTGTCATATGTCCTTGTAATATGGAACTCAAGTGGCATAGCATTGTATTTGATTTAATGAAACATGAATGTCAGATTGAGAGGTGATCCAGGACAAATCGTGTTTTAAATTATTAATAGTTATTAATTTCTTCACAGTATATTACAGTATTAAGTCATGTTTATTGTATTTACTCATCTAAAAGCATTGTTTTCATGAAACACTCTTTATTCGAGTTTTATTCGTGCTTTCATTGGCGTAGGTGTTAAGACATATGATGGCGCTTCAAATGGTCGGACAGATGGTACAGTGTATGATTTGTCTCGATTATTTTTTGCCAAAACATTTATATTTTCTTCAAAATTTAGACAGTTTTATGAGCAGTGAAATAAAAGCTTCAAAATAATTAAAATGTTCATTCAAAGACCCTCCCCCCGACGCCTATAGGTCGGGGCGCTTGTTTCAGCCAACGTTTATTTGTTTTTTTTACTTTTTAAGACAAAATTCAACTAGAACCTAAATAAGTTGTAGATCAGTGAAATCGACATTTTACGTACGAACATTTTTTCAATGCAAAATTATGCTGCATCAAAAATAAGATTAAAATATTATAATTTTTCAGAATGTTTATGCAAACTTGCTTTTAATTTGTTTGATAAATGTAAATTAAGACACACTGAAAGTTTTATAGCAAACTATGAAGACGAAATGAAATTATTTGAGATTTCTTAACTTTCTACTGCTCAAGCATCAACGAATTTGCAAGAAGAAAAAGGCCCCACCAAATCAACCAATTTAACTTAGGTACTTTTATTCACCACCAACATGTCCAGTTCTAATGATATATAATTCATGTACGTATGATTAAATTTAATCTTATTAATGCTGAAAAACGTTCGACTGAAACAAGCCCCCGAACAACACTAATATTTGGAACGCCCCTACGCCAATGGCTTTATAAAACATATCAGTCCTATGCTATATCTTCTACTTTGTGTGTTTGTTTTATCAAAATAAAATGCTGGTATGTTAACATGTGTTTTTACTTTAAACATGTTAGCGTGTAATTAACTAATAATGTTAGCGGAAATTATGACATATGCGGACACTAATGTCCGTTAAAGACAAGCATTTCTGGGAGTCTTAAAAATGGACTGAAGTGTGTCGTTAAATATATAGAGGATCTTACATGAGTACTCATTCATTGTTGAATTTATTAAACGAGACTTGAAGCCAGCATTATACCATTTTTGCTAACGATTTTAATAAATTCAATAATAAATGAGAACGAATGTTAGATCCTATTTATCATATAACTTAAACGTCACATTACGTCAGAAAACGTATATTAACGTCACGTCCATGACGTCATTAACGTTATGTTATACCACTAGTGGAATATCGAAAATATTGAATGATGTTATTCACTCCCATAAATAATGTATATTAACCAACCTTCTCTTAGGGGCAATATTCGGTCTAGTTCCTCTTTACAACAAATACATTTGTTAAACTTTAAAATAAAAGTGTAAACGGATTAGGATACCATTTCAATTACAGCTGAATAAAGTTAGTGTTTTTGTTTAAAGCGTGTTCATAAATTGACGAAATGAGGAGTAGTCTCCTAATTGTTGTAAATTAATCTATTTATAGTTTGCTTGAACGTACTGAATAAATACTGATAAGGGAGATCATATGAAAGCATCAAACACAATCAAGAGAACAAAGTAGCAAACGCGGTTGTATTGCATCTGTTCATGAGAGTTAATGTAAGAAGCAACACCCCTCGCACCCCATAGCACCGGCTTAAGCGGTATTCTACTTCAAAGCCACATATTGGGCTCGTTGATCCCAAAGGACTAGTAAAAAAACATTACTGATGGCAATTGTCTTCTCTCAATAGGTTAAGCAAAGTTTTATAAATGCGACAACTACTTGTAGGTCTCACTACACAGTGCATTTTTACCATGTTGGCCTATATGAATAAGGTTTACAGGGCCATTCCGAACCGGAAGTTTCCAAGCTAAAAGTTACTTTTTTATGTAACCAAGTCATTTGCCCACACAAAACTACTCTTTTTCAACACCCATAAAACTGTCATATTTTGGTGGCAGTGTCATCTAATAGCTGCACATCCAATTTCAGACTCTGTTCATCTCACCTGCAACAACAATAAACATATCTGTCAGCAATTATTAAAAATATTTAAAACCGAAGAACACACTACTACGTTTTAAGGCGTAAGAGTTATCCTACTGTGGGTTTCAAGGGAGCTAACTGTGTAGTGAGACCTTCAAGGGGGCTCATGTGTGTGCGCATCTTCAATATCATAAACGCAACAACTATAGATAACTATATAACACAAACACATATTTACCGGTCCTTTTGTCATAGATTATATGAGTTTATGGCTCAAAATACAACATGCATCAGTTCGCTTCACGCCATATTCATGGCGTGAAAAAATCATGGATTTTAATCTGTATCTAGAATAGAAAATATTAAGTAACTTTTGTGTTCTAAGATATTTTGTTCATAAATTTTGTAGGATTTGTGTTGGATATGTGTATAATCTAACAGAAGTGTGTTGTTTGTGTTTTAGGCAGTGTTACTTAATTTAATAATGGTTTACCTATGCCCATACATGATTTTTTATTTTTTTTTATTTTTTATTATTTAATGATTTTTTTCCAAACAGAAGTAGTGGTGAGACTTATTTTCTAATTCAAAAATAGTTTATTATCTTACTAGTCATACAATGCCATTAAAGGCCATTAAAGTGGATGTCAACACAGGGCATGGCTCCAATAAAACAAGCCCTCCCTGCATTCAGCTGTCAAATTTGCATCTTCTACCAGCTTCCTGTATAAAAAGATAAAATGGGCTTTATTTAGCACATGTTTACAATATTGATGACAATGACACTATTCCTATTTAAATATCCTGTTGTACAAAACAAAATGTAGGGAGAAAAATCAGAAAATATACCCAATAGTGATTAAAAGGGGAATAACTAAATAAAACCAACAGGGGAGATAACTCGGAAACACCCAATGACACCACAACTTGCGAAAAGCAGAAAAACAATCGAAAACCACTGGCATGCAGTTTAGTCAGAATTTATCACAATACAGATAACGCTACCAAATATACATGAACAGCGCTTACGTTAAAAATCTGTGAAATTATAACAATCGGTACATTTCATAAAACTTCTGTCAATTCCAAGTTATATCGAAACTGTCAATTAATCGCATTGAACCGCGTTGCATGCACTTTTTACATAGTTGAATTCATCTCAAATTACAGTCAATTAATCAATCAATCACTCAGTCAGTCAGTCGGTCGGTCGGTCGGTCGGTCGGTGGTCGGTCGGTCGTGGTCGGTCGGTCGGTCGGTCGGTCGGTCGGTCGGTCGGTCGGTCGGTCGGTCGACGAACACTGATAAACTGCTTGCGACCGACTGCGATGTTTCTCCAGACGACACTGTACACCATCTCAAAAAGAAATATAAAAAGATCGGACAGGGAAAGTAGCATTCAAGGAGGACAGTCAACCACAAATCACAGAAACAAACACGCAAACAGACAAACAAGAAGGCAAAAGCAATAATAAATGCAAACGACATCACAAACACAAAAGGGTTGACAATAGGGCTACCGCCTTGGAACGGTCAGTGGCAAAGTAGTCCACTGGGGGTTTAAACCGGTTCTATGGGGCACCAAACCTCACATTTACCCTACTGTCATCCCATTAAAACAGGACAGTGTAAATAAAGAAATCCCCGCAATGATCTAATCTCTAACCAACAAGGCAGCATCAATAGGCAATATAAGTAAAACACAAATATGCTCGTGTAAATATAATACAAAAAAAAACAATATCCTAAAAAGCCACAATGAAGGTACTCAATGACTTGACGAAGCCAGTGCAGTAAGAGAATAAACCATTAAGGGCACGACAAGAAAGATCATAGACAAACATCAAACGCCACCGTCCCAATGGGCTTTAATAGGGTCCACATCCTGTCCGGTCATCGTACAATTAAAGAGGAAAGCATAGTGGCGAACTGTAAAAGGGTCCACCACCAAGCATGCAGTACGTTGCAAAATGATAGGGTCATAACCTCTTTTGATAAACCTTTTAACAAGTTTAACAAAGATAGTATGAAAGTGATCATAACCAAGTTTATAAATCACATCACCATAGAAGTAAGGTTGTGATAGTCCTTGTCGCAGAAGAGTCCTTAAATTACTTTTATATTTGGAAAGAAGATCAGAGTTACAATAATAAAATTTTGCAAAGATTTTACGAAGTTTATGGTAACGGTAGTTATACAAAGATTACGAATATTAAAGTCCTCAACTCGAGTACAAGCTCTAGAAAAACGACACATACACCCCATAAGAAGTTGCTCGGGGAACATTCCCATCCAAGTGGGGATAATTAACAATGTCAAAATTAATATCATCTCTCTTGTCATAGATTTTGCTAATTATTTTACCATTTTCAATCGCGAGATCTAAATCAAGAAAAGAAGATATATTAGCTTTGTTAAGCTGAAGTTCTTTAGGATAAATATAATTAACCATAGTTGGAAAGAAAGGGTTGTCAATGTTCAATATGTCATCCAACCAATCGAATCAGAGTGAAAAAGTTTGCAGCATAAAACTATACATACTGCAGCACAACACTATACATGCCAAAAATAAATTCAGTACAAATATGCGAAACAAATATATCAAGGCGACACAGGCAATCTTTTCCGTGAATAATGACAGAACCAGCATTTAATGTTTTATTATGACGCGAAATTCACTTGAATTTCGATGAAAACATGAAATTCGCGTACTTATTTTTTTATTTAAACATATATTAGCAGTTTTATTTCTTAGTGCAAAATAAAATTTATAATCAGAATTTAGAACCGAAAACAATTATAACGCCATATTTTAACAGTATATTGGATGTTTTTTATTGACATGACACGAAATTTGTATGAAATGCGCATGAAAAATATCACGAGAGAATAAATTGCTTGCGTACTAATGGAATACAAGAAATAAGATAAATACGCTAAAAGCTGGAACACCTCACTCAGCTAACACCAAGCCCAAAACAATTTCATGTCTCGACAAATGTGCAACTGCGAACGACAAATCTTCCCGAAAGGCACAGCGGTTCGAAAAAGGTTGTCAGACAACTTTAAAGCAAACAGGAAGAGCGACTAAGTTAATAAACATACTTGCTGAACAGTCTCGACAAATAAGACACACCGCACCGAGGTTTTGAAATTTACTGCACTGCATAGGTGGATGTGGTATGTTTCTAATATTGTCAATAGCTGAAATAAACAATTTGCTATACAAACACATACTTATTAGAGTCATATGAAGCTGCTTTCCATGATGTGAACACGTCCTTGGAATAGTGTCGGTACATTGTATCCATTTGAAACCGACCGAGACGAGAACTAAACTTCCAGAAACAATTTATAGACTCACAAGCACACACTGTTTTGGCAAATCCAATCGAATATCCATGTTTCGCGGAATAGTTGACACTGCATGAATGCACTGACATATGCGCTCAAAGATTTATAGTGTTTCATCAGGATGTTTCATCGCCTGAAAATCATATCGACATTACGGAAGTGATTTGAGATGTTCACTATGAACAGTATGCACAAATAATCTATGTTGATCAATGTATGGTCCATTTTCATGTGCAAAATCACTAATTTATGCCAAAATCCAACTTTAGTACGTTGCATTTAATGCTAAAATGTCCAATTCAACTTTTTCACACAGTTGAAAACACAACTGTACAAAATCTGGTACGTTGACCAGGTTTTTTTTTTATTATGGAGTGGTGTCCTCCAATGCACTACTTTGGGCTTTAACTCCAGAGTTTAGATATAATTCCTACTCCTCTTCAACACCCATAAAACTGTCATATTTTGGTGGCAGTGTCATCTAATAGCTGCACATCCAATTTCAGACTCTGTTCATCTCACCTGCAACAACAATAAACATATGTGTCAGCAATTATTAAAACTATTTAAAACCGAAGAACACACTACTACGTTTTAAGGCGTTAGAATTATCCTACCGTGGGTTTCAAGGGAGCTAACTGTGTAGTGAGACCTGTACATGCGCAAATGTAGTGGCCAGTATACGTGAAGTGCCTCGTGGTGTTTTAATATTGGTATTTCAAGTTCTGGATGGGTGTTTAGTTAAAATTATGATTTTAGGATTAAATTCTTAAAAGAAACTTATACACGCCTACCAAACGCTTTAATGGTGCTGGTGTCTGCACGGTTTTATGAGTATCTGGTGCTGCCATTGAGCACCAACTTCTTTTCAAAGTGTTTAATCAGAAATCAAAGACAGTCGTTCAACCCTACGATGAAAGGTCTTATTTCACACCAAATGCACTAACTGAAAATCCTGTAGTTTTTAGATTTTAAGTTTCAGGGTGGTTGGTAATGAAGTAAAGTGCACTCACAGGTTAATTAAAAATGGTACTTTTCATGATAAAAGCTTCATGTCACACGTGTAGCTGTTAAAACATCGAGTTATCATAATCAAAGGAACTTACACAAGTTTGTGGTCTTAAACACTCGATTTAACACAAATGCTGCCAAAAAGGCATCGGTGCTGCATTAGAGTGTACGGTGCTGCATTAGAGTGTACGGCATTAGAGTGTACGGTGCTGCATTAGAGTGTACGGTGCTGCATTAGAGCTATGGAATTAAGAAGGCTTTTTCTTGTTCAGTCATTACTACGGTCGAAAGATATTTCTCTTCTGTGGTAATTATGTCAGTCGTGAGATTCATACTACAAATCTTATTCAGGAATTATTTTCAATATTTTGCGAAAATATTCGATTTTTAGCTAGTATGTTTATAAAAACGAAGAACTAGTATCACCACCCTAGCGTCGTTGTCGTCTGCGTCTGGTTAACATATATGTAACTGAAATATCTTTGGTTAAATGCTCTTGTAAGAGAAGCTATTAGCATGCGTTAAGCTTCAGTATACAATAAGGGAGCATGAAGGCAATTGCATATGAATATAAATAAACAGTAGTGTTATTTTTTACTGGTCCTTTGGGACCAACGAGCCCAATATAGGTGGCTTTGAAGTAGAATACCGCTTAAGCCGGTGCTAGGGGCGTGAGAAGTGTTGCTTCTTCCTTACTTCTCATGAACAGACTCAATAAAACCGAGACTGCTGCTTTATTCTCTTAATTGTGTTAGTTGCTCTCAAAGGATCACCTTTATCAGTACTTATCTATTCAATTATGTGTTGTGTGTCCAAATATAAACTATTATCTCAAAGCTTATTTACCCATTATAGCAGACATCATTTAACCAAAGATATTGTAGGGTTAATATGGAAAGTCGAAATGTGTTTTCTATATCTAAAAAATATACACTATTATATAATGCTTCCTATAACAATTTAAAAACTAAAATCAATGCACATGACAACTTACATTTCTTAGAACCAATAAAATAAGGCTGGTGGAGGGACGAACATTATTGTATTAACATAGTCTTAGTTGAGTAGCCAACATTCCTAAGCAAAAAGAAGGTATGTTCCGGTCTCCTTTCAGTTCGGAACTCCATAAAAGTGAGTTGGCCCTGCATTGAAATATATTTTAGACTTTCAGGCAGTATTACATTATGAAGCAAACCTCCAAGAAGTAATGTATATTTACTCACATTATCGTGTGTTACCCCTCCCACTGAAATGTAAAAGTTCGTGACGTCAGTATGCCGTAGAGGGATATGTGGAATTAAAAATGTTATTATCCGACGTCAAACACAAAACGACAAACAGTATGGCACCTTAATCAATTTTGTTATCGAATCAGCTTCTGTTCTTACCTGTATAGCTTTTTGCTTTTTGTCTGTTTTGATAAAAATAAAATGCAAAATGCATCTTCGTAATGTGCATAATGCTTGAGCGTCTCCGTCTTGCCTCTCACCGCTACGGGTTCGAATCCCACTGGGAGCTCGACTTGTAAGTGAGGAAGTTCCGATTCTTACGGATGACGGGAGTGTACAGTACTGGTTCTCCCCAGTAAAAGTGAGTGGTTTGCCTCCACCACAACAAATCGACCATCATTATTGCATGTGTTGAAAATGACTTAAAACACCATACAAACTAACAAACAAAAAACAACAAAGCATAATGCTTAGTTTGATAGACTCTGTGTGATATCGCGATACGGCCGATACCGCACATTCCGATACAATACGCGTATTGTTCATGAATGTATCGCAATATACTAATAAGCCCTAGTTCCATACAAGTGGGACATATATTTTAGACAAAAATGTATTAAATCACAAAACAAGGCTATGAGGGCCATTTGTGACAATATATTGTAAGATAAAAAATATATTGTGTAAGATATATGTTGAACATAAATATATATGTTGTAAAACAAATATATATATGTTGTAACCTAAATAAGTATGTACAACTTAAATGCATAGATTAAACAACACACAACATATTTATACGATTTAAATATTTGTAAACCGGGTTGTAGTAATTAAAGACTGCATTATTAAGTTATTCATCGTTTATTATATCAGGATATGGGCAGTTTACGAAAGTGGCCGGCAAAAATAAATAAACCCATATAACTATGACTCTAACTAAATATGCAATAAACACAAAATACGACCGCGCAATGAATTTAAAACATTACGTAAGACTGAAATAACGAAATTACATTACTAGAATAATAACAGTAGTATTTCTCTAAACTCATCTGTATTAAAGGGGTTGATGCGCAAGGTTTATTTTAAAGGGCTCTCACAAACTTGAAAAAAAGCTGAAAGAATTATCAAAATGTCATGAAAAATAAAGGAGATAATTATGACCTATTGAAAATTTGCAAAGAAACATTAATCGAGGTGGCCATCTTGGAACGATGACGTCATCGCGCCTTTTTACCATATATGGCATTTTGAGAAAATGTCTTTTAAAGCAAAGTAAATAACTGCAAATAAAAAATATGCATACAAGGTATACATTTTACATCTGTATATTATTTTAATCATTTTGCAGTGATTTTCTTTACTTTAAAATGTATTTTGTCAATATGCCATATATGGTAAAAGACAGCGTTCCAAGATGGCCGCCTCCATTTATGTTCTTTGCAAATTTTCAACAGGTCATATCGCCATTATTTTTCATGGCATTTTGATCCTTTTTTCAGCGTTTTCCAAGCTTTTCAGAGTTCTTTTAAAAAATCTTGTTTGAAAATAGAGTATATATTAAGATTTTTTTTTTTTAAAACTTGCTTGGTCCTTTCAGTTTTCTACATAACCTGCATTTGTTCAATCATTAATATTATAAGAAAAGTAAAAAGCCAATTGTTTTTGCATATTCTAACGGTTGATTATATTGCACCAATGAGATATTTAAATATTATGGTAGAATAACAAAGAAATTAAAAACTC